>JAGFPH010011703.1:0-17874 GCA_018207615.1 Philaenus spumarius | reverse complement strand
AATTACAAGTGAAAAAACATGGACCAAGACCGGGATTTGAACCCAGGACCTTTGCCTCTCCGGGGCAACACTCTACCACTGAGCTATCCTGATCCTCCAGATATAATTCATAAATGCAGTAAAACCGCACAAGTGAGATAACATCGACCAATATCTGGATCAGGATAGCTCAGTGGTAGAGTGTTGCCCCGGAAAGGCAAAGGTCCTGGGTTCAAATCCCGGTCTTGGACCATGTTTTTTCACTTGTAATTTAATTAATTTAACCCTTGCTGAGGAAGCGTGTAAGCAGGTAATTTATTACAAATTAAAAATAAGAAGAAATTGAATTTAAAATTATTTTTTATTTGAGTAAGTCCAGAACAAAATGGCGAATCCAATGATGTAATTAATATATTTTGTACGTGTTTTGCGTCGTTTCCACGGAGTTATTAGTTAAAGAGCGAGTAGGAAAATCCGATGTTGAGAAAAGTCTAACGTTGGAACCAACCGATATAATCTCGGCACGATGATGCAAGCAAAGCTTTGAAATACTAACAGGTCTTTAAATAATTCATTACCAAACATGAATTATTTTACGTACAACTCGCAGCTAAATTATGAATGGTGCATTGTTGAATTTAGAAACGTTGCTCGTGAATAAAATACACTGCCAACGTCGAAATGCCCATGACTTGCATGCTCAATAAATGTACAACATTCGTTAACTCGGGCACATAGGTGGGTCTGTAGTGGGTGACGTATGTTAGAGGCATTGATCCACTTTCATAAATAAACAGAGCATGGGTTTTGCATAAATGTTAATATATGTTCATATGTAGTAGGGGAACAAAGTGTAGGGGGGATAAGACGTAGAGGGAAAAGGATTAAAGATTTGTTTTATTGGGGGGACTATTAACCTAATAAAACACTGATTTTAAATTAGGAAAGATGACATCTGAAGACGAATAGTGTATTTTGATAAACAATAAAACACACTAAAAAGTACCTGATATCTTCGATTGTGATTAGTTAACTGAACCAAATGGTAAATGTTTAGCGTTCACCGGACGGTATTTGGCTTAAAGTCTTGACTTTATGGTATACTAATTAATATGGGGGGGGGGGGGGCAGCGTACAGAGCCAGTAAAATCTAACGCCAATAACTAGGTTCGTTCGAAGCTGCGAAACTGTTTTGAAGACTCCATCTGCAGTCGATAGACAAGTGCGTTTAATATCTCAGAACTTTTCTGACCAAAAACAGTACAATCAATTCACCTGCCATAATGACCACAATACTCGCATGTTGTAGTTAATTGTTATGTTTTAGAATATAAGTTTTTTTTATACAAATAGCTGTGTAGCAACTTTTCTTCTGAAATATATACAAGTGTCAAATTTAAAAGTGTTTAAAAGATATTTTTTTTTAAGGATATGAAACTGTTTTTTTTTGGGGGGGGGAGAAATGTATGATATAAAATGTTCAAAACATTATCTAAAAAGAACATTTAGCCTCTTTTACTTTTTTTATACTAGCTAAAATTGTGTGACGAAATGTTAAAAACGTGTTTAAATCTGTGTTTTTAAACTAAAATTATGTAAAACGTTATACAATTTGTTTACATTAGTCTGTAGTTCTACACTCTTATAAAAATTGCTTTGTACCAACTTTTCCACTGAAAAATATACATAAATATTCATATACAAATAACTTTTTATCAACATTTCTACTAAAAAAACACATTTCACATCAAATCGTTTCGTAACTATATTCAAAACTCTTCATTTTTACTTTATAACTAGAAAAGTAGCGAAATAAAAGAGAAAAAACATTTTTGAATAAAGAAAAAAAAAACTTAAAATTTGTTTCCTTTATTTTTTGTGTATGGTATTACAAAACCTATGATATATAACATGATATCTTTTCCACTTATTAAAAATGTTTAATAGATTGCAACATAACTTATTATCCAATTAGCTGACAACAATTGCAGCGTCTTTGTTCCTGAAAAAAGTAGGTAGCTGGGAAACAAATTTAAAATATGTCCGGAATTCAGCATTTTTGTGACATACTTAGACCTAGATAATGCATTATTTACACGTTGGAAAAAAACTGTATGAAAATCGGTTCAACTGTTCTCAAGTTAAAACCGAATGTGTTTCGTAGTGTCGAGTATAGTATTGTTTAAAAGGTATTTGTCTTTGTTAGATAAAAACTGTTTTCTTATTTAAGGGATTTCTTTCTTAATATGAAGTTTACGAAATATTTTCAACCACCTAAAAAACATTCACAATTTCCATTTTTTATTCATTTTTTTAACACTAGGTAAATGTTTTGAAAAAATAGTATTTTAAGCCTGAGTGTTAATTTGTTTCGAAAAATATGTTTTAAAACTTGTTTTAGCTACACTAAAACATCCAAACACCTTTATTAGAAAAGATCTATATCTAAATATGAGTTTAAAAAATCGTATATTTAAAAAAATAAGATAAAATTGAAAACACTGTGTGTAAGGGCCTATGTACACTAGCTGTCAAAACCAATGTATATTTTATTCACGTCATGGTCATCGTTGTATACGTGTCAATGTGTTGTTATTACACAACGAATATCATTTTGGTCAAACCTTGCGGGAGTCTTGGAATAGGAACCCTAAATCCGTGACCCAAAATCGCACAAGACCTGTTTATTTAATTAATTTTTGTTGAGGGAAAATCAATGAAATATCCCATTATACCCGGATGCAATGGTCAACATATCAATAAAAAACAAAATCGGATTTGTTGTTTTTGAGTTGTATTTAGTTTAAATCCTTGAATAATCACTAACCCTAAATCCGTAACCCAAAATCGCACACGCCCTGGTTATTTAATTGATCTTTTAAATGGTGTTCAGTTTTTCCTTGTAGGGGCATTTATTTGTGTGATTTAATTTTGTATGTTATTTATTTAAATAAAATTCCAGCAGAAATAATAAAAACACAACAAAACACCTCTGCTGTAAAAGTGGATACGCCCACGGTTTCTGCAATAAAATATTAACACACTAATTACTCGCTTGACCTATATTATTTTAGAAGATTACAATCAGTAATTTCGAGACAGACAAAAGCGTCCTGTTTGCCCTAACGATGCTTTCAAGAGCTTTTCTCCGTAGCTTCATAGGCGAGCGCTCTAAGACGGGCTTTTCATTATTCAAAGATCAAACCGTAGCTTAGAAAATATCGCTGCTTCAAAAATGTATTTTCACCTAAGAAAAATGTGAAATACGTGTAAGAAATCTTTCTTTGTTGGTTTTGGTTCTTGTTGAACTTTGATTACACGAGTTTGACAAAGTACGAAATAGAAGTAGTTTTTTCCCTTATTGTTTTTAATATTATGTTTTATTAATTCACCAGCTGTTGTAGCCAGATTCGTTCTCGTTAAGGATATGTTGAAGCGAAGAGAAACTTTAGAAAAATTGTCATCTCAGCACTCAGTAATTATTTAAAAGATGGTTTCCAGTTGGAAATGAAAAACGTTTATCCTGGATTTTTCACCATGTTCTCCGAATTGTAGTAATACTATAGGTTTATTCCAATAAAATATTGTTTACAAATCAACTCCAATAAAAGCGAGTGTACGTACGAGCGTACGTGGAGTAACATTTAAAGAAGAAGTAATATAACTTAATAACATAACAGCTGATTTCACCCATCATCTGTAATAAGCAAACAAAACCTAGCGTAGATTATACTTTGGGGTTATGTTTACAACTTCAATCAATAATATAGCCTATAATATTAATAACTTCTAAATCATTTGATCTATCAATATGAAATAAAAGACTATTAAAATATAATATTTTTATCTTTCTTTAAATATATATACTAATATACATAAACACAAAATCTTAACAAATATTCCTACAGTTTTATAATCTTTATAATTGTTCACATTTACCGAGTTAAAAATCCCCGTCTGCATTGTTAGGTAGGCCTAGATAAAGTGTTGCTTTTTGTATAAATGATGTATTTCTGATGTGTATCTAATTAATCTGCCTGTGATTTTTCACAGGGATTTTTTACTAGTTATGAACAATAATTGCTATAGAATACTATCTTTAACCACCAAGCGACGGCTGGTTTAGAATACTTCTACATATTCCTGTAAAACTATCATTTCTATATTCATGATGATTGCTTTAAAACAGGCATCTCTGTGACCAAATTAAATTATGTATATGGTGAACCAAAGAAAATAAAACACAAGCTGAAAATATTATTAGACCTGAACAAACATAGTAGAAGTACTAGTATAAAATATAAGTACTTTAATAAAAAGTAAAAGCATCATTCTTACTTAATAAAATATATAGTATATTATATATTGTATCACATAAAACATATATACAAGTACACACATACAAAACAAAAGAAGAAAGAAAGAACCTCAAAAATAATGATTTGTAAATAATTGCAATGAAATTATTTATTTATTTTTATTTACATAAACATTTGTGTAAGACCATAGATGGAAAATTTCCGCAACCCCTTCGTAATTTAAACCTGTTCGTAATATCACAAAACATTCTTGGAAGTACATTTTTTCTAAGTTATAATTAATGTATATTAATCTCTGTATCTTAAAAAAAGAAAAAAAGGAATTTGCCCAATATGACTTCCTGAATGTTTGGAGTTAATACGAATACTGTAACAGGTTTAAAATTACGAAGGGGTTTGATGCAGCTAAACTTTTGCATCACCCTGTACATGAGTTTGCGTTTGTAATTTACCAATGTGATTTAACGCGGTACAACCTAACTTGCACTTCTCCCGTTTATCTATATCTGTTGTGATCGGGTACGAGGGCGGAAATAAAGCAGACAGTTGTTGTCTCGCTTTAAAGGTGGCGGGAAGTGTCTACTTGCCTGATCTTAGGCTTAGGATGTTTTTTAATATCTACAATAATAAAATAAACGAACTAATAAGCGTATATACGAATAATAATGAAGGCACGACTATAGTGATAGTTTGTGTCACGTTTCCACCATAAACATATAGTTGAAAATTATATGTAAATAAAAGGTAATAACAATTGCCTTTATAGGGATACAACGGTGACTGAGATAATGATATTAGCAGTTATATAATTTGTTATAGTCAAAGTAATTAATCCATCAAACTACATTTTAACAAAGCGAATAATGAGGTTTTATTAATCACATTATCTAGCCATTATACCTCATATCTGACCAAAGTTGGTCAAAGTGATATTAAACTGTTTTCATTATCTAGTTGTTATATATAGTACCAATTTTAGTAAAGGAGCAATTCTGTTCAAAAATGAATCACTTTGCCTACTATGATTAGTGTCTAAATTAAGAGATTTTTTTTATAAGAATTGCTGCTCTAGCGAAATCGTTAAAGCCATTATTAATAATAATTGGATATAGTCATTAGTTGTTCGCTATCACAACTGATATCGTCATTATATATAATGACTAGTGATTATACATAGTCGCTGATAGATCACATTGAACGTAACATATAAGTATGTTAATACTGTGTATTCTTGTTTTTTCGAGCTTTATTATAGAGAGTACAGCAATATTTACGTTTTTTTTTTTTTTTAATAAATAAGCAAACATTGTATGTAACAAATTAATTATACGATTTTCACCTGTTTATTCTTATCTTTAATTTTATATCCTACTTATTGATCTTACAGAATGTTTTAGAGTCTCAATAATAATTTATCCACAAAAGGAGTCTAATTTTTAGTACTTTATGTATGAAGTACCGCTTTTAATAACAATCGCTATGCTTGCAGCGTTCTACGTCAAACTTTCTTTAATAACAAAATGGCAGTATCAGTAAATGAACTGAGGCCTTGCAGATTCTACTGAGTTTTAGATTTTTTGGAAGGAAGTTATTTCCTTTTTGGAACGTGGGTTGCGTTAGGAGTTAAAAAATAGAACATGTAATGCGTAACGAAAAAAAAGTGTTATTAATTTGTTGCTATGGCAATGACAATTATAAAATACTAGTAACGAAAAAAGAACTAACAAATTGTTTGCTATGGCAAAATTAATGTAAATACATTCAAGAAATATGTGTTTTGGTTCAGCAATTTAAATTAAGAGGAGATCGGTTCCATCCGGCGTAGTTCATTCAGATATTATCGTCAATCGTAGAAATTTTAGTTTAGGCCTAGAAAGTAATTTTAAGTCTAGGCCTAACCTAAAACTATAGTATGTATATTGCCGTTAAGACAGGTAAAATAAAATAAATATACACACAATAATTTTAGGTTAGGCATAGACGGACGAACAAACATTTTATGTTTATTGAATGTATTAAAAAAATGTACATTTAACTTTGTTTACCATTTTAGCTTTTATCTTATAATAAATTCTACACCGTGTATGGAAACAGTAAATATTTGTATAAAAAACAATCTAATAATAAACGGCAATTAAAAGATTAAAATTATGTGTGTCTGTTGTCGTTAAGGCTGGTAAATGAATCGAAGAAAAGGCGCGACGAACTTCGCTCCTGACAGGGTTCCCACGATTTACTTTTTTTGTTTTCTTTTCGTAAAACTTATAGAACTAATAAATATAAAATTACTCGAGTAAAGGTCAGGGAGTTCAGAATTACCATATCAAAAATATTTCAGTAAAAGGGGGTTAACAAATTCCTTACTAAAGGTGTTGTAGATATGATTTTGTAATATTTAATATAACAGTTGTTGCCAAGATATTTCGATGAAACCTACTTTAATACCATAAATTCAAGATTTCGGCTCGGCTCAACCCTCTGAAGGTCGACCAGGGGGTAGGCCCTTTTTGTATTTCACACCAGAGAAAATACTTAAACAATACATTTCAAAATCATTTCTATTCCACCGTTTGTAAAGCAAAATCCTTTACCGACTGGACTGAAAGTAAAACCTAACAATCTGTGGTTGCACAAAAATTTCAAAGGCACAGCTGACTGCGTCAGCTTCCATCCAGTTCAAATCTACTAGATATTGAAATTGAACTCACACTAGAAGATTCGCACCGAACAATTGAAATTCCACTATCTAGTATCGGCCTAAGAGAAAGGCCTAAATGTAGAAACAGATCAAGGCAATATCGCTCCGCTCGGAATCACGAGCTAAAGACGCGACAAGTATTTTGTGTCGTACGCTCACGATATGACGTCACGAACCTCATGTAACTCAATCATACCCAAGAGCGAGTGTTCCCCTGTCATGCTCCGCTTGTTGGGATTGCTTTATTTCACCAGAATCGATTGAGACATTACCTGTTCGCGTTGTCGAGCGACAAAGATAAAAGGTAAAATAAGGAAATGTTGTGTCTTACAAACTGAGACAAGCTCTTTGACATTACTCGAAGGCGCCTTTACCACGAAGGCCGTTAAGGCGTTGGTATGCAGAAAGTAACGTATTTTGTTACTCCTTATGTTCGCTTCAATGTCAGAGATTTGCTTTGGTAAGAGGTACATAGAATAAATGTGTTGTGCTGATAAGGTTACCTTGGTAGACTGGCTTAATACTTGCAGAGTTAACTTCTCCTCCTCAATTTTTAAAGACGAAACTATACTTTAAATTAAAAATACGTGTTGAAAATATACGGAATAGAATAAAGTAGTCATACCGTATTCTAGACAACTACCAAAGTATCTCAAAATTTTAACTATTTGAAATGACCCTTGACGTCTACAAATGAAAAATCACTTTAATACGAACACACGTGCGAGATTTCAAGCATACTCCAGCTATGTAGCAAGATGCAATACTTGCGTGAATTTCACGTAAATGCAAATTTTGTTTTTACCGCTGGTGCCAATCATTGCCATTTCTGTGAAACTTTGCGAGGAATTATTAAAAAATGAGTGAAATGCCAAAGTTTGTATTAATAATCAACATACATAATACAATAGCTGTAGATTGTGTATCAATTAGTATGGTTGGTAGATTATTTGGGTTATCTATGTCATTTAAATAAATTACTTTCAAAAGTTGCTAAACGTGGTGAATACAAAATGTAAATAATAGTGTAATTTCATGGTAAAGTACTAAGTCCAGTAGGTAAAGGGGTCCAACCCTACCTTAAATCAGGTAGATGTGATTTTTGCATATATTGTTTGGAATGTATTGAGGGTGAAACTTTCAGGCACCTCTTCGTTTTCCCCCTTCTTGAAAAATCCACCGAAAAACGGCAAAACATACCTACATGACGTTTATTTTACTATTTATACGTACGAATTTAAATGAGGACGTAGTTGACAAGTAGAATTAATGAAAAGAAGTGCTCAAACAACATTTTTGATTAGCTGAAAAAAAAAAACATGTTCCATTTTTCTCTCAATTTTACCCCTACACCTTAATATTGGTGTTAAAAAAACCTTTTGAGAAGTGCAATTTAAACATCTCCACAACTTACTTGAGTGCATATCTAATAAAATCAGTTCTTCATCCAATTTAAGCGATCCAATTGGACGGAAAAGTGTACATTTTGCTGCAATTGCGATTGCACCCCTTCTTTGCTTCTCCGTATCTTCTTTGATTGATCGTGTATGAATATGAATCAAGTTTGGCTACGATTCACAGTTTAGGAGTTGTAACTGGAAAAATTCAGTTTTTCGGTGGTTTTTTCAAGATGACTGAAAACGCAGAGGGGTGGGATGACGAATACTTTGGGTTTTCGCTCTCTAACAATCCCAAACTACATATAAACAAATAAGAACTACCAGATTTAATGTAGGGTTGACCCCTTTTTTTTATTAATTTCTTAATCAATTGAATTCATGGAATACATTTCATTTTTGGAAGTTCAAAATTTAGGCGACTGGTCTAACGCTTTTAGCCTCTCGACCACTACGCTTTCTCTTTAAAATTTACCAATACACATCAGAGTCACTTCAAGTAAATACAACGATTTAATTTACCTTACGATTTACTATCCTGAAACGATCTAGGACAAACGGACTTGTGCTTATTGGTTGTTACATATATAAAGTGAGAATAAATCAACTGTATTTTTTTACCGAGAGTCACTTCGGAAAACCAAAATCGAATAAAACTTTAACGGCCGCCATAATTCATAAGGAAAGGTTGCTTTACAGGGTTGACCTCGATCGTTTTGCCAGTACTCAATGCCTATGCACATAAATAAACCTATAACATTAACATAGACGAATAAGTCAATCGTTAAGGAAGAAAACGACCCGTTAATCTGGAGGTCGGCAGGAAGTCAAGTGCATTGGTGGTCCGGGTTGCGTCTTGTTGGAAATTAAAAAAAAAGAACTTGCACTTTATGTGAATAAAACAAACTATAAAATTTAATTTTTATTTTATGTATGCTCTACAACTTTGAAATATTGAAAAGCTCAAAACCGAATAGAGGTCATACTAGTTAAAAGTACCTTTATATATAGCTCTATATACTTACTCACTGACACATCTAATTGCCAAGCCTAAATCAACAGTAGTTTGAGCATTAATTAAACATATTGTTGGCCGGCTGCTGAAAGAAACTAAACAACTTCATAATGTAAACATTTTTCATTTTCAACCCCTAGACATTTCGACAAAATAAGTGAAATTCTATATTTCTTTCCAAAATTTTTTAAAAACTGGAACTTGTTCCTACATTTTATATTTTTACTAATACACCTTGTGCGACGGAAATACTTAAGCAGTCTCTGAGGCTGAATGCCGAGGATGAGTCCCCATGGCCTCTATTATTCATGATTGTTTCTAACTATTCCTCGATTGATAAGAACATTTTTAAATATTTAGTCTCGGTTTCATCACTATCGAGAATCTAGTTTAGTTGATATAAAACAGTAGAACATTAGGTTTAAAATTAGAGTTCATTACTTTATCTACTTTCTGTCTGTATATCCCTAGTTTATTTCGAAAATTTAGTCTTTTCAAAATTGTTTCTGCAATCTATAAGCTGTAGATTAGATATTTTGAAGGTTCTGTTACTTGAAATTGAAAGCAAAGCAGATTGGCGCAATAGTTAAAGGCGCTCGCCCAATTGCAACAATTATAGTTTTGTTTAGTAAATTGAGTAGGCTACCTATAGTTAAATTGATTTATACACTGCACCCCCTTCCTCATTATTTATTAGTGTGTAAAGAAAATACTGTATGGGGAGAAAGATTATATAGACAATCAATTCACAGACATAATCTTAGCAACCCAATTACATCACTTTCGTCAAAGTAGTATTTGCCTGATTACAATTGGGTTTTGAAGAAAATAAGTATAAAATCTCTTTTTCACCAATGTTTGGTTTCGTTTATTCGTTTTATTGTAAAGTAAATTAGAACTTGTTGAGTACAATGTTCTACCGATCCAAGAGTTGTCTAACAGTTTGTTGACTCGTTTTGTTTGAAGGTACTGCATCTTCAAGAACTGCAACAGTACTTGGTTATTTCTTTTCGGTAGAAATGTATTTACGCAGACCTCTTTCCAGAGAGGTACTGCAGGACTCACCTCTCACTTGCAAATAAGTGAGAAATACTACCCACTAAAACATCCTAATCCTCCCCCACGTACATGCACTGGGGAGAACAGTAGCAGCCTCTAAGAACCTCCCTAATGGCTGCAAACTAGATGCACTCACTGAAACATTTACAATTAGTGGCTAACGTCATCGTAATTCAGGAAGTTGTGGAGTCACTACAATTTCACCTATACGGCGGATCGTCCAACCTACTGTCTTCAAGGATGTCGAGTTTCTTGCAGATCTTGCGCATATTTGAGCAAAAAACAACTAGGGTAAAGATGCCAGCTGACCCTAGAATAGTGGCGTTCCTCACATGTCGTGGCTGGCGTGTGAGTCTACGAAGATCAGCTGACTGAAGTATCTCCAGTTTCTACCTGTTGGATTTGTTGGCAAGACCCACTAAGCCGTGGACACGTACATCAGCACGGATCGTAGGCCTACTATTAACAGAAAAATGTTGACTTAAGCTCTTACATGCAAGGGGCTACGCCATGCAACCAAGAGTCAGAGGGTTCGCTTTCCTTCTGTGACTTTGTGACACGCGTCGCCTAAAGTTGAGTCTGCTGGCCAGTGTAATGGCAAGGTGCTTCGGATTCTAAGGGATAGCCACCAACAATACGAGACACTCTGCGCGTCATTGTGCGTCTTTTCCTAAAACAGGTGGAATATAATTTGTTAGCATTAATCTTGATGCTAGTGGATTTTGCACTACTAAAATGCAAGAACACATCATCACCATACGGCGACAGTGTCACACCTATAACAGCTGGAAAGTCGTCAGTAAAGACAAGATACAATACTCATCCCAGGACACTACCTTGGGGAACTCCAGCAAGTATTGGTCGAAGTATGGAGAGTTCACCGTCTACGAAGGATCTGCCTGGGATGAAAGACCGGATCAAGCGTACATCAGCCTCCAGTAGACGAGACGCAATCAACTTTGGTTCACCTGAGTACGAATCGTGTATATACCCTACTTAGCCAAACCCCGCACTTCCTAACCCCACTCTCCGACTCTCTCGTCAATCGTGTTGGTGTATTAACAAACTATCAGCTTTAACATTAATTTTCAACGTCTTTCTTTGTAACACTGGGGTAATAACAGTTTCATTTAATTTTTCAATTCCTGAGAAATATTGCCTGGTATTAGTAAATAAGTTGGGTAGTTAAAATATTTCTTACCTTGCATATAAGATCTAATATGTTCACTAAATCATGATTTAAATTTTTCCCTGTTTAGTGTATTATAGGCTACAAGCTGCGCTGTATTTAAAGTTCATTTCGTATACTCCAATATGTTTATTACATAAATCTCAGTCTTCTATATTGTTATTTAATCTACGATTTAGTGCTGTTTGTATTAAAAGCTGTCCTCAAGTTATATTTGAGATAAAATTGCTTCATTACTTTATTACAAATAAATCTTTAACAATTATTACTGTCTTGTTTCTTGTTGACCGTTGTCGTATTAAGTTTTGTTTTATTGTTCGTATTAGCTTTCGTGTTGTGCTCACAAAACGCACATTGTTTTGAGCTATCTGAAAAATTAGGTTTAGCTTTTATTTCTCTCCTGCCTTGTTTAATTATAAGTAGACTAGGAGAAACCCCTGCGTGCTCCCCACGCCAACCCCTTTGGAACCTTCTATACACACAATCCTGTTATGTTTTCTGTATAATAATAAAAGTGTAGGATTAATAATAACCCAAAGCTAAGTTGGTAAATAATGTTAAACGTTCAAATCAATTATTTCAATTATTATTAGTTCAAATTACTTCGTATTTTTAATAACAACAGTTATAATAAAGGTTCAAATAACCAGCAAGGCTCACGTCTACACTTTAATAAACCCCTAACCTAAAAGTTAGAAATACAAACAGTTTCTTCAAAATTTGAAATCACTGGCGTTGATGGAAATATTAGAGCAAACAACTGTTTTATCTGTTATTTTATTCAATTGGTTGCTATGGTAATTCATCAGTCTAGGCCTAACCTAAGAATTTTTTCCGACTAAACTTTCAAATACAGTATTTAAATTTTTAAAAAAATGTTTATAAAAATGAATTAAAGCCTATGTTACTCAGGGATAGTAAAGCTTTTTATTAGTAAAACTATTTTTTCAATCGGTTGAGTAATCAGTAGTTCCAGAGATTACCCTCTACATACAAACAAACGGTCTACACTTTAATAAAAATCTAACCTAAAAGTTAGAAATACAAAGTTTGAAATTAGCTGTTAATGGAAATATTAGACCAAACAGCTGTTATCTGTTATTTTATTCAATTGGTTACTATGGTAATAAATGTAAATACATGTGTTAATTTATCAGTCTAGGCCTAAATTAAAAAAAAAATATACTAAATTTACAAATATTGAAATAAAAAAATGTTTTTAACGAAATGAATTATAACCTATGTTACGCATTGATAGTGTAGCTTTTTATTAGTAAAAATATTTTTTCAATCGGTTCAGTTGTTCCAGAGATTACCCCCCACATAAAAAAAAACAAACAAATTTTATCTCTTTATAATATTAGTATAAACTATTAAATTTTTTTAACTAAATATGAACGAAGAAAATATTATTTAAGAACACATTGATAACAAAACGTAATAAAAAATTTAAAAAAAACATTGAAAATTTAAGAAAAAAACTGTAGGTTTTTTAGGCTTAGGGTTTTAAAAATTCACCAGAGCGATTGACTAGAGAGGCGTACTGATGCCGGGGCATGGGTAACTAGGGTGTATACGTGATTTCAACAAGGATGAATCCAATATTGTTGCGATTCTAGAGTGTAGAGACAAGTGTTTATAAAGGCAACGGCGCGACGAACCTAATTGTTAAACTTGTCGTGTACTCAACTTAATTATTTAGATCCAAGCAAATATAGGCTAATTATTATAGTGCACTAGCTAATGAATAAATGAATGGACAAACTATCGGGTTAATATTGACTGTTCATTGGCTCTAAAAGTATAGTTTTGTCAAAATCAATCTGTTTTCTATTAAAGGATTACTTACATGATGCGATGTGCGCCTGTAAACGCAAATACCACGGTTTACGCCAGTTTGAGCTGAATTTTACTTCTAAAAGTAAACTATACCTAAAATATTTTACATTAACAATATTTTACACCTATGATTCAAATAATCGAAATGAAATGTTTTCCTCTCCTATCGTATAGCAAGAGTACTAAAAAATAAGAGACAAGTTTTAGAACTCTATCTTCATAGATCGTTTCCGGTATTCTAGACCATTCTGAAATGTTCTGAAACAGGAAGTCACTTCGATGGTCCAGAACCATCTGGAACATTCTAGAACATCCACGACCTTTCTGAAATATTCTATAAAGTTCTGAAAAACTCTATCATATTCTCCGAAATTCTCGAATATCAAGTCTGGAACATTCGGGAAGCTTCTAGAACATCGAGGAAGCATCTGGAACATTCAGGAAACCTTACAGAACATTCACGAAGCTTCTAGAACATCGATGAAGCTTCTGAAACATTAAGGAAACCTTACAGAACATTCAGGAAGCTTCCAAAACATTGAGAAAGCTTCTGGAACATTCAGGAAACCTTACAGAACATTCAGGAAGCTTCTATAACATTGAGAAAGCTTCTGAAACATTCAGGAAACCTTCTAGAACTTTCATGAAACTTCTAGAACATTGAGGAAACTTCTGGAACATTCAGGGATAATCAAGCCAGTCAGTGTCTCTTCGACTCTTGATTCCCACCTGATTCACCGATTTCCCATAAGATATTTATTGGTGCTACATATCTGAAACCAACCAATCAAACCCTTTTTAATGGATGGAGTATGGAGGGTTACCATACAATATACCTCCATGGGGCTGCGCGAGTGGTTTGTGGAGTTATAGCGGCACCAACACGCTTAAATTTATTATATATTAGCTAAAAAATTCCAAACTCGAGGGGACAAGGTTTTATAGCAACGCTTTCGAAAATATTTTTAAAACAACAATGAACAACATTATAGGCTAATTTATATCCTTAATGTTCTGCTCCAGTAAAAGATAAAGCAACCGGCGACTCCAGAGCTTCACCCTATAGCGGTATCCAATCAGTGGAGTTTCTTGGAGCTAAGCGCTTTGACGTTGCCTCATTTAAAACCATTTTATAAATTTATCTTTTGTAAAATTGCGAGGTGAGAAAAATAAACTAAAATTTGTTTATAAAATTGCTTATCCGACTTTGATTTACTTTTAATTAATTATGATTTTTGTACAGACAAAATTCAAACTTGGTACTTAAAAAATGTCAATTACATAACAAATGAACGGAATTTTAAAAAAATATATAAAACGCAAAACGGATGCGAATTATGATTGTAGTTAAAATGAGGTTTTGCAAACAATTTTATGATACAAAATGGTCGAAAAGAAAGGTTTTAAATTCTTCGGATAAAAATCAAAGATGGGCACCATTACAGGAGGCCCTTAAATAATTCCTACCCCACATGACAGGAAAATAATAGTATTTTAAGTCTAACCTTCGACCCTTCTCCAAAATCAAAAGAATAATAATTTTTTTAGTTATAATTAGTACATGGGTTAGCATGCTTTATGACTATGTAACAATTTAACTGTGTTACATTTATCTGTTCCAGAGAAAATCGGCTATGACGGACTGATATTCAAACGAAGGATCCTATAAGACTGCGTTTTTCCTTTTTAGGTACGGAACTGTTAATACACCAACTAGAAATACTTTTACTAATAGGAACACATTTTTAAATATTTTAGCCTCTCTTTTAGTCAGAGTAAATCCACTCCCAAATGTACAATCAATAGTTTTTGAAGTTACAAAATAAATTAAACTAAAAAGTCTTGACTAATGCCAGCCAGTTAAACTTGCGTATAATAGGCCTGCGCACCTTCTTTGAAACCCGTCTCCCGTCAATCCTAGCCCATCATAAAATAAACTGCAATTAAGAAATTTATCCCCGTTATAAACATCAAGTCTTTCAATCCATTAGTTTTAGATCTTATAATTTACGACTATTAAGTAGGCGAGTATTACGGTAGTAAATTACAAAGACTTTAATGTAATTGTTCTTCGTGCATCAATCCTATTACACGGGTATACATCACAAAAGTCCCCAGTAGGGCATGCGGAAGCTGCTTGTGGTGAACTTCCAGAGGACACTGACCGAAACGCTATCTGTGGTTTGTTTGTCTAACTAATGTACTTGGATTAAAAATAATGTTTATTTAAATGTTTTAAAAATGTACATAAAGTAGGAGGTACTCATTCGTGCATGGAACATCAATCCCTTTCCGTTCTCCACACGATATAATTTTGCTTTGTTTACTATATATAACAATATAATATTCTATGTTTTAATGAAGTTGAAGGTATGATCCTAACCTCGACATAAAATGGTAAGTGATATTAAAAACCCTAAAAAGGTTGATTTGAAGTGACTAAGATTTGTTAAAGCAGTCGAAACAATAATTTTACTAACAAACTATAATTTTGAATTGTTAAGAATAATGACCATGCCAACGCATTTGTTTTCCCTTCGAGATTATCCCAGGCAGCAGGGAGTTAAAAATGAAGTTACCTGGAAAAAATGCGGGAAAGATGAAACTCGGTAATATAGTACATTATTACATCCTAAAAAACATACTAAATTTGAGACCCCCACCACTTTGAGCTTACGCCGCCATATTGGAAAATGATGGCCAAATAACAGTTTTTCCAAATAACTTCAGTTGGGTGCGTCCTATAAAAAAAACGTTTCGTATAAAAATTATAGAGAATTTAATTCTCTAAAACTGTTGTTCCAAAAATTTTTCTGAGAAATAAACAGTGCCATCTTGTGTTGTGTATTTATAAAAACTGCATGAATGCGCTATTATCACCTGAAAATGATGAATTATTTATTATAATTTGTATTATATTATTACTATTATTTGTTTTGTAATAAAAATAATAGTAATAATAGTTATTATTTTTCATTGTACACGTTTCGAAAAATGATATTATAAAATTAATAATTTACGCACCTTAACACTTAACAGGTCATTTTTTGTCACCTTTGCAAATTGAAACGGCTGCATTCTTATAGAAGAAATTCGGGTCAAGACAGCTGTTGGACGTTTTATGCTCTCTTTTAAACTAGTAGGCTATAATGAAAAATAATAACTATTATTACTATTATTATTACAAAACAAATAATAGCAATAATAGTTCAATAATATAATAAAAATTAGAATTACTATTATTAAAATAAACTATTACAAAAACAAGTGTGTAGGTAATTGTAAGAATTTAAACTAACATAAATTTCTTATTTAGAAATAAATATTATTATTAAAAAAACATTATTAACAATAATAATAATACATCAAATTTACAAAAAATTCAATTTCTGGTGATAATATAAGGCATTCATGCAGTTTTTACAAATAAAACCACGGTAAAAACACGCCCCAATAACTTTATCTCACGGATGGTGTGGAACCTAGCACCAGAGTTCTAGAGCTGGGATTTTAAGAAAACTTAACTAAATTTTAATATAAACATAACGATAGAAAACACTTTTACCAGGGACATACACACAATTAATGACTTATCTCATTTTTAAGTTAGAAATCAAACATGGCCAAGTCCTCTAAGTTTCTGTTTTCTGTTTAGTCTATATGAGTTAGCTTTAATTTGATAACGAAAGTTGATTTATACTCTCAAAACTTTGCGTATTACTTCTTTATACACAAATTTTGTCCTAACAAAAAGTTGTACAATTATTTAACTATTTTTAAATTGCTTTCGATCGTTTTATATTAAATATTTGTAAAAACAATTAATTAACAATTTAATAAAAACGACTCCAGGTGTGCTTAAGAGTAACCGGGAGAAGTGAAAACTTCTATGGCAATATTCTGATAAATATAAAATACATTATGGAAATTATTTTAATTGTTAAAAAAATCCTGCATAAAACTAATTTGCAAAGTACACAGATATTGATAACTATTTTAATTCAATTGCAAACTTTAAGATTTGTCTTACTAGTAAACGTTCTGTTGGAATACAAATATATTAACTGTGAACAAATTAGAAAACTGTATTCTGCAAATAAAATAATAAAGTATGGGACATTCACAAAACTTATATGAGAAGAAAGCTTAAAATAATTGTTTATTTTCGTTTGATGGTTATACTTTCATTTCACTAGTGGTTGCTAAAAAAAAACCAGTCGCGGGAATGCCTACAGAAGTGAAAACTGTAATGAATGTACGCCGTTGGTCATATTGGTTTAATCTGAAATTTGATTATTTTAACACTGCCGAGTAAACTAGTTTAAAACAACATACGAAATGAGGAAGCACAATGTCCATTTCAGAGGTATTACCAAGTA
>JAGFPH010011702.1:5852-24556 GCA_018207615.1 Philaenus spumarius | reverse complement strand
ATGCTTCTAAAGTGAAACGCTCAAAGTGAAATGCTTCTAAAGTGAAAAACTCAAAGTGAAATGCTTCTAAAGTGAAATGGTCAAAGTGAAATGCTTCTAAAGTGAAACAGTAAAAGTGAAATGCTTCTAAAGTGAAACGCTCAAAATGAAATGCTTCTAAAGTGAAACAGTCAAAGTGAAATGCTTCTAAAGTGAAACGGTCAAAGTGAAATGCTTCTAAAGTGAAACGGTCTAAGTAAAATTCTTCTAAAGTGAAACGCTCAAAGTGAAATGCTTCTAAAGTGAAACGGTCTAAGTAAAATGCTTCTAAAGTGAAACGATCAAAGTGAAATGCTTCTAAAGTGAAACGGTCAAAGTGAAATGCTTCTAAAGTGAAACGGTCAAAGTAAAATGCTTCTAAAGTGAAACGGTCAAAGTGAAAAGCTTCTAAAGTGAAACGGTCACAGTGAAAAGCTTTTAAAGTGAAACGCTCAAAGTGAAATGCTTCTAAAATGAAACGCTCAAAGTGAAATGCTTCTAAAGTGAAACTGTCAAAGTGAAATGCTTCTAAAGTGAAACTGTCAAAGTGAAACGCTCGTAATGTGAAACGCTCTTTTCCATCTGTTTGAAAAAAGTTTTGGTCTTGCCGAGATTCAAACCAGCGGAGTCCACACCATAGACTAGCGCTTTAGTCGGCTAGGCAACAATCGCATTGCTAATTTAGTATATTATTTGATATTGGTATATAACAGATTGTCCTAAGTCATAGGCTTGGTCAGATAATGTTAATACAATGTATAGTTTAATTAGTATTACCTCTGAAATGGGCACTGTGCTTCCTCATTTAAAAAAAAATAATGCATCAGAAATACATAACATTAAAATTTGCACACATAATAATTTTAGATTATGCCTAGACAGAAAACCAACACATGTTTCTTGAATGTATTTATTTTATTGGTAATCCATAGAAACCAATAAAACAAAATAACAGATAAAACAGTTGATTGCAATGTATAATCTCATTACTTTAAGGGTCGGCACTAGCTGTCGGCCATGTTGGCTGACACTCCATAAGACCTATATGTTAAATTAAAATCCAAAATTTTCCTTTATATTTTATCGGATAATTATGAACGATATGTCATTTTAAAGCTATGGCCAATATGCATGCAAATGGCTTTTTAAAAAGTAAGAAAAACGTTTTGTTTAATATTTATTAACAATTTAAAACATTAATTTTTTCTATTTTTTTATGTTGTCGCTATTAATTATAGCGAAAAACTACCAAGCCATTCGCATGAAGAATTTCGTCCCCTAAGAGTTTGGTATTTTTTTTAAAGCGCTATTTGAACAATTGCGGGTTTTAAATAGATTTAGGCTGAGCAATGTCCGTGTAACCTACCGTCGCTATTGGGTGATTTTAAATATTTTTTACGTTGTAACTATTAATTATAGCGAAAAATTACCAAGCCATTCGGATGAAGAATTTTGTCCCCAAGATTTTGGTATTTTTAAAAAACTCTATTTGAATAATTGAGGGGTTTTAAATGGATTTAGGATGAGCAATGTCCGCGTAACCGCTATAGGGAGTCGCAGGTTGCTTTCTGTTTTACTAGAGCCGACCCTTAATTGAGCGATTCTTGTATCTTTGTATCTTTCGCGGATCTCGAAAACGGCTCTAACGAATTCAAAGAAATGTTGTATTTAGGTGTAGTTTTGATTTTTAAGTACACCCATATAGTTGTATTTCGTGTAAAAACTCAATTTTTGAGAAAATATAATTTAAAAGTTGAAAAATTTTAACATAGGGTCTTATGGGTTGACATGTTGGTTACAAAATAACAACGAAATAGTAAATAAAGCGATCAAAACAGCTGTTTATAAAGAAGCCAATTTACCCCACTCCGTATACGTAGCTTTCAATAACTAATTTAAAGGCATGTTCCAGCTGTTTGCGGGAAACCCCGGGTTGTGTACTATGAAGAGTTAAATTATTGCAAATCCAATCGCCACCGTAATTACCCAAAGCAAACAATGCACACGACAGCGATGTTTGCATGACAGTTATACAACCACAGTCTGTGTTGGAGCTATTAATAGCTATCAGTATTGCTTTATCCAATGATTTCAAGATATACATTGTAAGGGTTGGAGTTAATAACTCACCCCAACCACTTTACGATGAAATAAAATAAAGAAGAAATAAAACAAATAAATAAATGCAATAAGAATATTTAAAACAAAAGTAATTTTACAGAACATAGCTTGGGACATAAAAATAAAACTGCAAACGTAAACGCAAACTAAGCATTATAGCACGCGTCTAATCGACCGAGGACGATGACCAGGTGGAACCATAATAAAAGCAACCTAAAGGAAATCGAGTGGCCCAATCAAATAGTGACAAAATTCAGAAATCAATAAATAGTGAGGAAACAACGAGACGTGGAAAGAAAAAGAGGGGAGGAAGAGAGAAATAACGCATGTCTTTAATAACTGTGCTTCAAGGGGTAAAGACATCAAATTCAACAAAGGAAAAATAGCATACAAAAATCAAACAC
Organism: Philaenus spumarius; assembly: GCA_018207615.1. Classification (NCBI taxonomy): domain Eukaryota; kingdom Metazoa; phylum Arthropoda; class Insecta; order Hemiptera; family Aphrophoridae; genus Philaenus; species Philaenus spumarius. The sequence goes on along the minus strand of JAGFPH010011702.1, from coordinate 22,013 downwards.
GAGTAATCGGTAGTGGAAGTAAAGTTCGGAAGTAATTCATCAACAGAAATTCAATAAATAGTGTGTGCGAGTGCGTGGGTGTAATAATTATTTAAAATCTTGTACAGAGTGGTGTTGTGTAAAGAAAGGAGATTAATATGTGAGTAAATTGAATTTAACTAAATATTTATAAGACAGATTTCGAGATGTAGAACTAACATTGAATCATATACCAAACAATTAAATATTATAGAATTATTAATTAATAAGCAAACCATTCTGAGTTAATTAATGACTTAAGGGTCTGCTGTAGTGGCAGCCATCTTGGATTTTCATCCCATAAGAGCAATGTTAAATTTCAAACCATTTATTTCGTTTATTTTTTATCATAAAATTGTTTGCAAGGTCTCATTTTAAGCACAGTCACAATACGCATCCGTCTTGCAATTTACATTTTTTTTAAATGCTTTTGATTTTGACATTTTGTAAGTACAAAGTTTGAATTTTTTTCCTAACACAATAAGAAATTAATAACGAAAAATAATTTGCAAGAAGGATCCGAAATTTTATAAAGAATATTCAGTTTTTTTCCAACACTCAATTACTAAACATAGACTTATAAAATGGTATGAAATGAGGCAATGTCAGCGCAAGAAATTGCACTGTTTAGATAGGGATATAGTGAGAGGCGTTTGCGTTCTGGTGGATTTCTCGTTTACTGGAGCAGACCCTTAACACTCAAGTTCATAAGAAATGGATTACATATATTTGTATACATGAGCGGGTTCAATCATTCCTTGAAAGAGTTAGAATCAAGGTGTTGAAAGGGAGAAATTAGTGCTCAGAGTTTAAGGTAGAAATATTATGTGTTTGTATAAATGTAGAATGGGTTATTCAATATGTTAAGAGAGTGTCAACATCCTAACTAATTTAAATAATTTGCTAAAGTATTTTTAATGTTTTAAGAGCACCTGATAAACCATAAATAAAGGGAATAATTTGTCAGTTTAATTTCAGGTATTAAATCATTTCAATAACTATAATTAATTCAAATAATTTGTCAGTGTAATTTCTTGTATAAAAATAAGGTGAGAAACCTATAATTGATTTAGGTAGTTTTGTCAAGGTAACCTCTGGTATTGAAAGAGTTTGAAGAGGGAGAGTTCATTAATTTATTAAACTTGATTTTGACTAAGAAAACTGTGTCTCCGTAATTGTTGATACCCTATACTTAGGAGTACTTCTCTAGCCAAGTTAAACATTGGTCCATAGTTGGATCTGGTGGACGCCCCCAAAACTTGCAAATATTATAATTCAAAAGATCCTTTATAAATTCAGAACATATGCAAAGTGTTCTCTCAGTAATCTCCCGAAAACCTTAATCTCAAATAAAACAACCTTACATGATAAAGTCGCCTAGGTTAAAAAAACCTTACAACATCCTATATATTATTTTTCTCAATGGTTATTTTTGTGGAAACGAAATACCTCCATGAATTCTTCAGCAAAATTAATGAGTCAAACGTCGTTTTAAATCTTATGTTCCCCGCTATTGACGAAAAATAGACAAATAGCATCAAATTAATGCTTTCATGAAATAAAACAAATTTATTAAAGAAACTTTCACTATGCAAATTCATATAATTCCTAATGAAAGGCACAACAACTGCTAGTTGTTCTATATGCAAGTGTAATCTATCACACGAATCAATCAAATTAAATCAACGTAAAGCGTTATAAATCGTTATAAAATGTTGTTTATAAACCAACGTAAATAAAGAAACGCAATTAACTGAATTAAATCAACGTAATAAATCAGGTAGTTTGAGAAATTTGTGCACGGGTGAGCTAGTATGACTTATTGCTAAGTCGAAGAAACTGTACATTTGTGCATTGTAATTGGTGATAGCAATTAGTAATTAGAAAATCAGCATGTTTAAGTGGAATAAAACTGGGTGAATAATACAAGAGATTTTAGCTTAAATAAGTTTCGATAAAAGGTGATATCTATAGTGTATTTCTGTAAAGAATCGATACACTGAGTTGAAATATTGCTGATTTTCACAAAACGTTACAATTTTCGTAGTTTTTCAATATAAAGTGAGATCAGTGGTTCGTATGGACAACAAAATAATGTTTTTAACCTAAAATTATAGCATGTATCTTGCCGCTACGAGAGGTAAAATAATTAAACATACACACAATAATTTTAGGTTAGGCCTAGACGGATGAACCAACATTTTATGTTTATTGAATGTATTTAAAATAAATGGACATTTAACTGTATTTACCATCTTAGATTTGATGCCATAATAAATTCTACACCTTTTTTGAGGTTATGTTTTAAGAGTAAGATGTTGAATATAAAGTTGAAAAAGTAGTTTCTGAGATAATGGGTGGCCATATTCAGTTTAACATGGGCGGGATTCAAGAGTCCAACTCCGCTTTTACAAATTAGTAACCTTTTCATAACTGCACGATTCAAGATCATCTGTTCCCTCTATTTTGTAAACTGACATAGATCTAGAACAATGATATTAACATAATTTTCCAGCAAACACTACAATAACAACTGAGAAGTAGTTAAGTATAAAAATACGATTGTTTTGCGAACCAGTTAAAAGGTCGGGTAATTCCTTTGATAGCGTTTTAGGCAAGACTTTATTGTAAATGTAATAACGTTTAGTCTCATAACTGATTACACTTGAACCAGAGCCAAAAGTATCCAAGTTTGATATTAAAACCATTTCATAAATGTATGTAATAATCTCGGGAAAGCTTAGAACTTACTGTATATTCTCAAAGTAAAATTGTATTATTTCATAAGTTGTATTGCGACGGTTTCCTTCACTAAGGCGGGTTACACACTGAAGTAGCGTGGCATGCAGCTTGCTCCAAGTGGCAAGTAGCTGCTCGCCACGCGAAAATCAACCAATGCTTTTAAACGGGTTCCTACACACTGAAGTAGCAGTGGCGTGGCGCATCTTCCGTGCATCACGCTGCGCCACGCATCTGCCACTCGAACACCGATCGGTCGGTGTTTGGCGATGCATGCCACACGCATCTTGACCCAGCGCATGCGCAGATACCACTCTCTGGCCTTCGTCAGTATTTAATTCAGGTCTGATTTGTGTTCTACAGGTTCTAAATTGAACAAATCTAGAAATATTTATCTGAGTTCAATAAAATTTGAACCACATATAGAAAAAATATTTATAATAATAATATAAATAAATCAGATTGTTACAACAAATTGTAATACTTTTACTGATTAGGCCTATAAAAATTACTTTCCGATATCTTTATTCGGTCAAAAATTTTTTGTTCATGTCTTCAGTAAAAATTGAATAACTTTACAAATATTTAACAGATTTTAATAAAATTTGAACTACGTTTAGAAAACATACCTACAATAACAATTTAAAAAAAATCAAATTGTTACAACAAATTTCAATACCTTTACTGATTAGGCCTATAACTATAAAATCTACTTTCCGATATCTTTACTCGGTGAAAAATTGTTTGTTCATGTCTTCAGTAAAATTTAATAACTTTAAAAATATTTAACAGATTTTAATAAAATTTGAACTACGTTTAGAAAACATACCTAAAATAACAATTTAAAAAAATCAGATTGTTACCACAAATTTTAACACCTTTACTAACTAGGCCTATAAAATCTACTTTCCGTTATCTTGATTCGGTGAACAATTTTTTGTTCATGTCTTCAGTAAAAAATGAATAACTTTAAAACTATTTAACCGATTTTAATAAAATTTGAACCATGTTTAGAAAACATACCTACAATAACAATTTAAAAATATCAGATTGCTACAACAAATGTCAACACCTTTACTGACTAGGCCTATAAAAATTACTATTTAAAATTCGACAAATAATGAACAATGTTTTTTTTTTATTTTGTATTATTTGACATTTATTTTAGTTATGTATTAGGTTATGAATATAACAAGTTAAAGTTAATTTTAATGTGAATCCAAATCTGTTTTAATATTTAAAATCGGATATATAGATCAAAAGATATGTACATTTAAAAAATGTATTGTAAATTTTGTTTTCAAAGTATGTAATCTACGTTTTTGATACTAAAAATTTTATAATAATAATTAAAAAATAAAGTAATTTCAATTTATTTTCCACCTAACAACAGGAACAGCTCTTCTTCACTCTTGTTGACATTTTTGAACATACTGAGTATAGTCAGATATAAATGTATGGCCATGTGGCGCCATTCCAGTGTGTAAGCTCCTTGCATCGTACTCGCCGATGCACTGGCACGACGCATGCAGCGTGCCTCCGCGTGGCAGCCATGCCACTTCAGTGTGTAACCCGCCTAACTCTGTATTATTGCATTACTCGATCATTGCTAGTAACATATTTTGTGAACATGGCTTGTAGACCATATATTTATAAGTGTATAAGTGTTTCGCCATTTATAAAATACTAGAAGAAACTCCTGCGTGCTCCGCACGCCAACCCTATTGGAACCTTCTATACACATAATCATATTATGTTTTCTTTATAATAAAGGTGTAGGGTTTAAAAATAATAACCCCAAAACAAAGATGGTAAATAATATTAAATGTTCAAACCAAATTATTTCCTATATTTTATAACAGGAGTTTGTAACAAAGGTCAAAAGAACCAGCAAGGCACAGGTCTGCACTTTAATAAAAACCTAACCCAAAAGTTAGAATTACAAATAGTTGCTCCAAAGTGTGAAATCAGGTGTTAATAGAAATATTAAAGCCAACATCTGTTTTATCTGTTACTTTATTCAATTGGTTGTTAAGGCAATTCATCAGTCTAGAGGCCTAACCTAAGAATTTATTTCTGACTAAATTTACAAATATTAAAATAAAAAATATTTTTATCAAAATGAATTATAGCCTATGTTACTCGGGGATAGTGTAGCTTTTTATTAGTAAAACTATTTGTTCAATCCCCCTACAAATAATCAAATTTTACTTCAAATGGACAAATTATTTTTGTTGATTGGGAGGCTGTTCTTAGTACTCAAAATATTGGCTAGTTTATTATCGAATCCATATGAAAGATGAGTTATCGCATGACAATTATGGTAAGATCTAAGGTCGGGAGTAGTAAATGATCAGCGATCATGGTCTCCAGAACACGTTTTGGGTATCTTTTTATATTTATATACTTATGTGTTCGCACTCTAGCGGCCGCATTATAAGTCAGATTTGGTCCAAATTTGGTAAACATGTTGTTTAAAAAATGTTTTTATCAAAATGAATGTTACTAAGGTATAGTGAAGCTTTTTATTAGTAAAACTATTTTTTCAATCGGTTCAGTAGTTCCAGAGATTACCCCCTACAAACAAATTTACCTCATTATAATATTAGTATAGATACGTATATTATCAGTAGAACAACTGTGCTACGATGGTATTTCGCTGTGCGAAATACTTTATACTAGAAAAGTGTTTTAAAAAGTTGATAAAACCGTTTAAGGCGAGGCAAAATAACAGCCTTCGATCCTAAAAAGACCAGTGATTAAACAGCACTTGATGCCAAAAAGGCCAGGATGAAAATGGTAGTTTTGTCATGACGTTATAAAAATTGTGTAAATAATCTAAAAATACTGGTAGAGTTATACTTTTTACATTATTAAATTCGCAAACAATATGAGCTGTACATCTAATTAACAAGGAAACCATGTTTTTAATATTTAATTTTTGGATTTTATAGGTTTTAGTAATTTTATTTTGGAGCCAAATAAGTTGAACTAAACAAAACATTATAGAGTTTGTGTGTTCTGTAAAAATACTGAAAATTCGAAGATAGTATCTTAATAAATAATTCATTCATTTCATCAGCAAAATCTATGTGTGTTTCCTGACCTTGCCTGAATAATGTTTATTAACAAACTGGCGGAACACAACGCCGTTTGCTACACATATTGAATAAAACAGACACTAAACCATAAAAGCCTACAAATAAAAATCCTTAGACACTATAAATACAAAAATATAACCATACAAATACTTGCTCGAAGACGTTAACAATGCACAGCTGACTGTTGGCATTGGTTTAACATGCCCAGCTGTCAAATCAAGACCTACTTGATTTTAAAAATAAACATCAGATTTAGAGGAAAATAAAAAAAACTTAACATTGATTTGATAACTAGTAACAAACAGTTTGATTGTTTCCCTTTCAATGCAATCAAGTTATAATTAAAATATAAAAAAGTGTAAGCTGATATACTTTTGTAAGTTGACCTACAAAAACATTTTTTTTTTTAAATACAACACGTTTTTAAAATTAACTAAAAAGTATAAAACTATTGCTTCTAGCCCCCCCCAAACAGATGTACAACCCCATACCAATTGTCCTGTAAATTTTTGATCGCGAGTTTTTAATAGCTACAAAAATACTTGTTGGATTTAAAACGAAAAACGTGGAGCACTTGAATAGATATAAGATGCATAAATACTTCAAACTAATTTAACAATTTGATTTAATTTTTCCGATGTGCAAAGGAATTCTTTTAATATATTGGTACTCGCAGGCTATTCAGTGAGTTTACTCAACTCACGTCAGTGGTTCAGCTGTGTGGTCGAATTTTGTATACCTTTTCATCTATCCTCTTGGTCTCGTTCCACAATAAATGTCACACGCCTTTTAATCATGACTGCGCAAGCAAATGAGAGCAGCATTACCATTATTGGCAAGAACAAATTTATATCATCCTATTACTTTAAACGAGCAATTCTTGTATCTATCTTTGTTTGTATCTTTGTATCTGTCACGGATCTCGAAAACGGCTCTAACGAATTCAAAGAAATTTTGTATTTAGGTGTAGTTTAGATTTTTAAGTACACCCATATGGTTGTTTTTCGTTTAAAAATGCGATTTATTGAGAAAATCTAATTTAAAATATGAAAAATTTTAACATAGAGTCTTATGGGTTGCCATGTTATTTACAAAATAACAACGAAATAGTAAATAAAGCAATCAAAACAGCTGTTTATAAACAAGCCTTGAGATTGAGTATTATCAAAAATTAGCTGTTCATTGGATAGTTTTTAATTACTGCACGTTAGAATTAGAATAAATTGGGCCTGATTTACCAATTTATTTTGTCAAAAAAAAAAAAGGTAGACTTAACAAAGATGGATAAATTCTAATAGTCAATTTTGTAATATAGGCCTGGCTCATTACTGAAACATAGTATTGAGGTTATGTTAATCCTGCAATAATTTTTACTACTGTATATTTAGGCCTGGTTTCAAAACTTTAGTTGACAGAAGATAGTAGAACTAGGACTAAAATCGTAACGAAAGCATCTCACGTTTCTAAAGTATGTATTTGAGATTACAATTAATCTCGTAATTACTTGTTAATATATTTAAGCCTGGTTTCATAATTTTACAAACCTATCTACAAACGAGCCAAAGATTAATGAGTTTCTTTAGCGAACTTTCCAACTGCGAGCGAAGCGAAGCTGCCATCTGAGGCCGAAGGCCGAGGCGGGGTTGGGACGCGAAACGTCCAGAGGCAGAGCCCCTAGTACATAATAAATCCAGGATTCTGAATGTAACGTATATTTTACTAGATATGTGATTATTTGGAAGGCATACTTCCGTCATCAAATAGAATAATCTACTTGCTAGATGTACCATTACCGACAAACGCTACACTCTCACAAAATTGTGGTCAGCTGTTGGAGAACTTATTAATATAAACATAATATAAGGTAATTAAAAATATAATAATGCCTTTACACAGCTGAACCACAGACTTCTTCTGGTTTATAATAGTACGTGTGTAAAAGAATGAAAAAGAGTAAATCATCGAAGAAATCAAAAGGCAAAACGTCTACGCTTAAAGCGAGTATCGAGGCTTCATAAATTTGACGTCATCCAAAAAGTGCTTGAAGCGCCTAAAGAAGTTTTCACATCAAAAATAATGTTTGCTGTATGAAGTACCTTGGAACAGTAAGTAGTGTGGATAATATTCGCTATTATTAGCAAATTTTAATAGGAGAAATGAGCTATTGCCACTGCCCTTATGGTAAGACCCACGGTCGGGAGTAGCAAATGAGCATTGATAATGTCACAGAACATATTTATAGGTATATGTGTACTCTAGCGGCCACATTTTAGGTCCGATTTATTCCAAATTTGGTACACATGTTGGTTGTGTACTCAGACGAGTTCGTTAGCCAAAATATCCAACAACCGGAAGCAAGTTTTTTGACCGGAAGTAACAACTTTTTCAGATTTTTCCTACGAGAATGAATATGTTTGTGAGCTTTTTCCACAAATATAAATGTAGGATGTTATTCTGCACATTTTTATTTTTTTCCCGACCTTATAGCTATATCGGTTTCTCCAAAATCGATCAAAACGTAAGGTGCCATAAAAGTACCTGGTTCAAAGCCATGTGGTGAATTTTGCCGTGGGGTTGGCGTGCGAAGCATGCAATTCACTGTGTATTGAAGATACTCCCAATACGGCGGTTGGTGTGCGAAGCACGCAATGCTTTGTATATTGAAGTTACTCCCAATATTCCAAACGGCGTGCGAAGAATTTTGTAGCTATTCAGCACCGTCGTGAATATACCTATTTCCAAAATTGTTGGTTGAAACCATAAAACATAGGCCTATAAACTTAATTTTGTAAATTTGTTCAACTTACGTCAGCGGTTCAGCTGCGTGGTCAAATTATTTGTGCACGTTTTGTCTCCACTTGATCTTTGATTTTTTGAAGCCTTGATTTGAAATCTGGTTCGCTTTACGCGCGTTCCAGTCTCACGCAAACAATTTAATTATTCCTCATTACAGTGACCTGATTACATCAGACGAGAAATTCGTGACAAAAACTAATTCAGACTTTATTTTGCAATGCATTATTCATATTTTAACGTAAAGTATCGCATTTTAAACTGTAAATTTTCTCGCGATAAGAAAAGAAATATATTTTATAGTATAATTTTTCATTCGCAGTGTGTTTATCGTTCTTTAACTATGTCTCACGATAGAATTAACCTACTCAAAAGAAAAGAGAAGCGCCAGACTCTCAGTGCTTCGCACTTCAAACCCCGTATAGGGAGTATTTTCAATAAACAATCACACAATGCAATGCGTGCTTCGCACGCCAACTCCCGTATTTGGAGTATTTTCAATACACAATGCATTGCGTGATTCTCACGCCAACGACCTTATTGGGAGTATTTTTAATACAGTGTGCATTGTGTGCATCGCACGCCAATCCCCGTATTGATAGTATTTTCAATCCACAATGTATTGCGTCCTTCGCACTCCAACACCTGTGCTGGGAGGTAGGGGGGTCCGAGTCCCCTCTGCCCATTGGTATGGGCGCCCATGCTTTTAAAGATTTTTAACTTCAAAGCCTTATATATGGGTAATTCGTCACTCCCAGATATCATATTAGATAATTTATCATTTGTCTCCTAGTTTGTTTCAGATTTCACTTTCAATGAAATATTCATATATTTATGACTAGATAGAACGTATAAAATCGGGCATTTCCCGACACACGCAATGACGTAAGTGAAATTCTAGAAAATATCGTTGGGAATTAATTTAAAAAAAAACACGGAAGGGATACTGAAGCAGCACTAACAATACTGATACTGCAAAGAATATTGTGTTTCACTGTTATGGAAACACGGATCCAATACGGCACTGACAAGCCACAGATTTGTGTAAAATGGAACTTTATTAATTAGAAATCAAACCAAATAGCAGATGAATTATAAATGTTACAAAACAGCTGATCAATTGCGTGACGTACTTTATAGTCACTCTGTGTTATAAATCAATGCTTTAACTAGCTGACCATACACACCATGTAAACAGTATTAGAGGACGTTGGGAAGTCATTTGGTAAACCCACATTGATCGTCGGGCAACAACAGGGAGCAGAGCTACGGCTAACCGCAAAACAAGCAATGACCGTGTACAATGGATAGATACAGTACAGATTGGTATCACGTTACTAACGGAATCAACAGTAAATAATTAAATTTGGTTATTCTAGGTTAAGTAACATTACAGAATGCAATTATTCATACAAACTCTTGATACCAGAGTTTAATCTAGAATCTATTTTATTAGCGAATTTCCACAGGAAAGTTGACCTATTGCAGTGACTCTTTTTATGTGAACTAAGGTCCGAAGTAATCAAAGACCACCGATCATGGTCCCCAGAACACGTTATGGGATGTCTTTAAAAATGTTATATTATATTCAGTGAGTACAAAAAGTCCCTTTAACACCTTCATTATTTCTGTTACTGAAAATAAGTTAACAAAACTTTGTACACAGGGTGATGTTTTTAAGTGGGCCACCATTTTTATCTCAGAAAAGATAAAAGTTACAACAAACTTTAAACGAGGGACCTTCTCTACATTTTACCTTGCATTCAAAATACAATATTAAAATTTCCAAAAACTCCGCCATTTTTCTAATATGGCGGCTAACTTAATTTTTCCGAATGGAAACCCCTATTTTTATATTGAATTTCGATTGGGGACACAAATTTGAGGCATTTTTATTTTTTTGTACATTTTCCTAAACCCAACCGTTTATGAGATACAGCCTCTCAAACATATTCTATTTTATGTGATTGTTTTTAATTGGGCCACTATTGGGATCTCAAAAAGTATTAATTTTACAGCAAACTTTAAATGAGGAACCTTTCCTTCTTTTTTTATAGATTAAAAAATATATAGTTAAAATATTTCTAAATGGCCGACATTTTCCAATATGGTGGTCAACTTTGAAATTTCTTATAGAAACCCCTATTTTTTATCACGAATTTGGATTTACATGCAATTTTAAGACGTTTTTGTTCCTGGTGTTTTTTTTATAAACCTAAGCGTTAACCGCTAGGAGCGCTGAAAATTTCAGAAACTCTTATTTAAACAATTATTAGAGGCATGTTTTACCATTTATTTGCAAACAATACAATTTAACTCAAAGTGGAATATTTTGTACAACGGAAGTAAATTTTGTTCTGGTTTGTCAGAAGTAAAAATAAACATCGGGTTACATTATTGCGAGTGGTCCATCAAACTTCATCTGCTAAGTGAATTTACTAAGTGACTTCGTGTTAAAAACAAATCTTCCTGATTCCATAACCGGATTAGAGAAAGCTTTCAGCTGTTTGAGGAAGCGTCGTGTCTGGCCCAAGTACTGACCCGAGTAATACGTTTACAAGTCCATGTGTGTGTTTTGTAAACTTATTCCAACAATTTCATTATTTAATTTATTAATTGTAAATGTCTGCTGACTTCCTTTCTGCAAAATATTGATTGTTATGCCTTTATTTTTAAACTGTACCCAATTAAAAGATTAACTCAACACAGGGTACACGTGCCTTATCATAGTACTACTACAGATTAAGACCGCACGATGAAATAATATCTGAGGCCGTGTCCTAATTGAACGAAATCGTACGAGTTTGCTGTGGAACCATCATTCATCGCTAAGCAACCATCCGTAAGACCATCAAGTAGTGTCCTATCTAATCTATCGCACACTTGAATGTGTTTTAAATTCATGTATTCAAATTAATTCCATTTTTTTGGAAGGGGAGGAATGCTCTTACGCAGACCTCTCAGCCAGCCTGAGAGGTACTGTGGGACTCGATCCGCTGCCGCGTGGACCCAACTACCCACTAAACCATCCCCCTTTCCCCAAACTGCTCACAGGGAGGAGTAACAGGGTCTAGGGAATATCCCTAATAACTGTAAGAGACAATCTGAAACATAACAAAATCTCATTAATGGTATAGCGGTGGCGGCTTGAAGATGTCTCAACTCGAGACCAGCCCTCAACGGCAACTGCTCCGATGAAGACACGATCCCGAGAACGATTGGAGAAGTCGGGCTGGAACAGAAGAAGAAACGTGAGAAAATCATTCCCCGAGACCGGGCCGGCAGCAGAGCAGCTTGACCCGTACCTAAACAGCACTGGCAGAGGGATCCCGGAGCTAAGATGAAGGCCCGACTCGAGTTCCGAAGTGAAGAGCTGCTGAAGCAAATAATACAATGAATTAGCGCTTGAAGAAATCGCTACCCACAGCCCGACTGACAGTCGGACTAAGGGAGACTGGAGAAAGAGTCGGCCGGGCCGGTTGTGTGGTGATTGTCCGTCGAAGAAGAGTGTATTGGATGGTTGACTTCGCTGCCCGCAGTAACCAACATCAGGCACCAGGAGAACTCCCCAATGAAGGCGTCCGCCAGCGACGATGAGTGTGCGTCCGTTAGTCGTGTTCGATGTGAAGCGCTCCCCGTGATAAAACCATCCTCGGAACTCCCAGGCTCGTCCTAAACTTCACTGGATGTCTCTCGAGAAGAACAGAAGAAGGCACTACCCCGGGTCCTGCAGTGTTGTGTAGTCGTCCGTGACCTGAAGTGAAGTGTTGTCTGTCCAAATTAATTCCACCAATGACATTATAAGTATATCTTTTACTTTAATTCCGTACAAACGACCAATTACATAGATATTAATTCATCCAACAACAATCAATCTAAATCTATATAAATCTTATGCCTAACTCTACGGGCAAAACTGAGTTCAAATAATATATTTACTTCCCAAAATTCTCAAACACGGATATCGCTAAAATAAATAATTACTTCAATTATGAAACGAAGAAAACCGATTCTACTTAAAACAATTTCCCAAAATATTCACAAGAAATGTTCCCTCACCTTATTTTGTTCTCGTGGCTTCTTCCGGTCAGCCCGTCCTGCCCCAACGTACATCTACTCTGGTTCCACCCAAAAAAGCCCTGTCTCGAATTTATTCCCCTCTATTTAACATCTCTGTACACCCACTCAGTTTTACACGTCTAGCTCGGTCGTCGGCTTACTACAAAATGCAACTATGCGGTTTGACTTCATCGCGTGTTGCACCGTAGGCTAACAATAAAGTTCTACTTGTATTATAATATAAATTAATAATTTCCCTCGTTTTACTTCGTAACAACGTAAACTGTCCCGATATTTTAGGTACGTTTGAAATTATGAAACTTCCCCGCTCATTAAAGAGGGGTCGCCTCGCCAGATCAGAAATGCTGAAATTACACCAACATTCTACCTGACACAGGTACGGGATATTTCCCTCCGAATAGTTTCATAGCCCCTTGCTGTAGCATACCAACTGATTGGAACGCATACCAATAAATATTAGGTTATGTTGGTTTGGTTTTAGAAGACTGCAGTCACTGACAGGACGCAGGGACAAAAATAATTCCCTTTTTTCTCAAATCCCGTAGCGATTACCTGTCCGGGCGCTCGGGGCAATTTCAGCTAGGAAACGGGCTAGGAACGGTCGCCTCGCAAGACTAGAAATGCTGGACATGTGGTGGATTTTGCCGTGGGGTTGGCGTGCGAAGCACGCAACGCATTGTGCATTGAAAACACTGCCAATATGCGGAATGGCGTGCAAGCACGCAATGCATTGTGTGTTGAAGAAACTCCCAATACAGGTGTTGGCGTGCGAAGCACGCAATGCTTCGTGTATTTAAGATAATACCAATATGCGGAACGGCATGTAAATCATTTTGCAGCTATTCATCACCGTCGTGAATAGACCTATTTCATAAATTGTTGGTTGAAACCCAGAAACATAGGCCTATAAAATTAATTTTGGAAATTTGCTCAACTCACGTCAGCGGTTCAGCTGCGTGGTCGAATTATTTATTTATAATACGTACTAACAGATGTTTGAATTTAATTATAGTACAGTAAGCACTTTTCTTTGGTTTATTTTCTGTTTGCGTTTAGGTTGGTAACAGACGATGGTTGTGGATCAATTCTAAATTTTCAAAGTTGGTTACTATGGTAATGAATGTAAACAAACATGTGTTGCTAGGCTTTTTATCCGAACAGGTGTTTTATCTAATGTAGGGCTGGTAGTGGACCCAATGATTCTCAATATGTCTACGCTTTAAAATTAATATTTTGTCAAATTCTTTCTTTTTTTTTCGTCTATGGGAATATATTTTTAAATTTTCGTATTAGTATCTTAAGTAGTTTTTGCTCTGCGTTGATTTCTATGTTAGTCAGTCAGTCATGCAGACAGGATAAATCCGCTTATATATATATATATAGAGAGAGTTTGCTTATATCCCTAATGTGTACTCCACAAGGTAAGTACGAGGTCAAGGTAAAAGCTCGTTTAGCTGTTAAATTTATGAAACGCTGCTGAGTACTTTAACATTTATAGAACATGTTTTCCTTGTAGTGGTAACACAAGTCCAACCAACATCGGCAGTACAAAGCTTGTATCTGTTAGATTTTTAAACGTTAACGTAGTAAATACAGTATGTATTGTTAACGACTTTGGCGGAGTATTTCAGCCATTAAAAGAATATATAATGTTCACGCGAGCTGGGAGAGGATATTACATAAATTTATAGTTGAACTTTACGACCTAACTTTGATAGGCACAGTATACTGTGTTGATATAAAAGTAATCTGCATGCAACAATTTACAACTGATTTTATTACAGAAGCATTGAATAATTAGATCAAATAAAACCTGAACGCAAAATCTCACAATAAATACGTTTACTAATATCAAACGCGTTTCAACGACAATGTCGCCATCTTCAGTGATGCACGGTCTACAGTAACACAAACTATAACTTCATAGTTTATAGTTTGTGTTACGTATAGTGTTTTAGTTTGGTTCCTGTAGCCCGTGCATCACTGAGGATGGCGACATTGTCGTTGAAACGCGTTTGAGGTTAGTAAACGTATTTATTGTGAGATTTTGTGTTCAGGTTTTATTTAATCTAAGTTATTTTCTCACAAGTCAAGCTCATTAGTTATTTATTAACATTGAATAATTATTTAAAAGGAAAAGTATTGTTCGTGCGTAACTGAATATTATAAAAGAATACGATTATAAGCTTGTTAGTCCAGTCGGTGTAGGTTAAAACTACCAGTAATTTGCAATATGGCTGATTTTTCTTTATAAGTACCTTAAAGTATGTAGATTATCATGAAAAAAAGTTTACCTGTCTATCGATTTCCTAAAGTCGAAAAAAAAGGATGAAGATAGAGAAAAATAAAAAAATACCACCGTGTAGGGGAGGTATTTTCAATAAAAAAGGTCATATGTATTTATTTCCTCCGAGCAATGGTTTGTCTGGAAAAAATTCGATAATGCAGGTATGTATTTTGCAGCAGGCGAAATCACTATAAGTTGAAATCTCATTCATATATGAAGCGTTGGGTCATTCTAAATTGGCCGAATTTTAATATATCGAATTGAAACTTGACATAGGAGTTAAAATATATAGTTTAAACATTCATGCCGAGTCTCAGCTTGTTATCTTGAAAATGACCCGATCTAGAGCCACTTGACTTATCAATGGGTTTCTCGATTTTAGGAGTACCGGATCCACGAACTAATTTGGAACTTTTGGTCTAAAATTACCCATACCGACTGGCCTATGTTTATTACAATTTAACTCAAAACCTACCTAAACGATTTGTAATAATCTTCTACCGAGTGTGCGTGCGGGTGTCACGCATATGATTCGGTAGAACAGCTGTTACGTTTTTTCACTAAACGGATTCTGTGTCTGCCACAAAACACAAAAAAATATATGTTATATGTAGAGACAAATTTTGAAAAGTTAATTGTTTTTAATTTTAAGTTACATCTTAAAGTTTTGGACATAGTCTATGACAGTCTACCTAATATTTCATCAAAATATTGATTAGATTACAATTTTATTTTTGACAAAATACAAATATTGATTCCAGTTGAATTGATTTATTTGGGGAATATTTTGCTTGAAAAATATTTATTTTGGTACTATAGATTCTCCATTTTGTCTACATTCAGCACTTTTTCGGTCCTGCAAATACAAACAGAAGGCCCCGCAGAAAGCAGAACAAACCGTAATACGATGACGAATATAAAGTTTCCTCCGCTTATTTTCTCCGTTCCTTTGTAAAACGTGAAATTTCCCTTCGACTTCGTTAGACAATATTTATTTCCGAGTGTGTAATCTAGGGAGTCGTATCTCTGTTCTCATTTCTCAGCCGTAAAACTACGTCGACCTAATTCCGTACTGGCTGCGCCATGAATAATGTATTAGAAAATGAATGCGAAGATGCAATTATAAATTGTCACAGTTTTACG
>JAGFPH010011701.1:1831-33376 GCA_018207615.1 Philaenus spumarius | reverse complement strand
GTGAAAATAGGCCACATCTAAGGCCTATGTCTGATGAGTGGAATTTGGGGGTAAACAAATAAATCTAATGTTATTTTTTAGGCAGGCTAGAATGAATTTTTCACTGATATAAGACGATAGGTTATCACCTATGAGGACTACTTTTGGGCTTCATTATTCTTCAGTTTAGGTAGCACATGTGAAAAAAACAATCCTAAAAAATTAGCGCATCAAACCAGCCGCTTTTCGACCTGTTGTAGCGGTAGCTTTTAGGTCCTCCTTTTGTCCAAAGATCCCACATTTTCTCGGCCTTGTAAACCACATATGGAGGTAATATTTCACCCTAAGCATTTCCGCATAGCATTAAGGACGTAGAAGCCTTGGTTGTGTCCATAATGTTTTCAATGTATTAGCTCCTCTTTTACAAATAACTTTGATGTTTCCAGGGTAATTTGCTAAATTTGTACATTAAAATCTGTATTTATCTGAAAGTCTAAAATGTCATGTGTTTTTAAATGGTTGAAAAAACTAGAATCATCATAGTCCAACAGAAAACTTCTGTAGTGTTCACTTAATCTAGTTTAAAAACTACAACCTTTTTGTCGTAGTAAGGTGCGTTACAAATTTTGCAATTTAATTTGTAACTCCACTTTTTGACAGGTTATTTACCCAAGTCTTTAAAATTATTCCCAGATATTTATAGTCGTAATAAGCTATAATATACTGTTGACAAGAACCTTATAGAGAACTGTACCCACAAACGACTATACACTGATAAAGGCAAGTTAAAACTAGCAAACTACAGTGCTTTTTTTCTAATAATTTGTCTACAGTAACACTAACTTTACCGATGTCTACGCCATTTTTCCGTGGTTTCATCTTTACAATTATTAGATAATATAAGTTCTTTTGCATTCTTTTAAAACATTTTTTTAAGGATTTTTCAATTAAATGAACATTATAACCGTTTTTAAAGGCAATCAATTTAATAGAATTAAGTTCCTGATGAAAGTCACATTTATTCATAGAGACCTTAATAAGACGATACATTAAGCTGTGAAATGAGGCTAATTTATGACTAATTGAATGTTGTGATGTTGTATGGATAATGTTATTAGTAAATGTAAGTTTTCTAAATATGCTAAATACATGTTTACCATTTTCAATTTGTGTTTTAAGGTAAAAAAACTTAACATCTAGTTACAAATTCATTCATTACAACCTCATTATAATGTAATTATTTCTTATTACTAGCCTTTTTCTTGTGCAGTAGGTTTTGAGTGTTAAAATATTTTAACTCATTGTCAAATTTCTAAGGCTTTCACTTTTGCCATAAAATCATCGCATGCAGTACACGTATCAGTACGAGGGTATCCGAGCGCTAAGTTAAATTCAGTGTTGAACACATCCCGGTAGTACTGATAGGACACTTTCATAGTTGGCTCAAGTTGGAAAAAGTTCTGAACATTTTCTTTGTCTTCAGCTTCAGGCAGATAGGTTTTTTTAGTGTCCGATAGGCCATAATGGCTTCCCCTGCCTTTGAAAGAAGGAATACAATCTTTTATTACATTTCCGGTTTCCTTTGGAAGTCTCCAAGGCCTGTTGTCGTGTTTACCACATTTATTTAATGATGAATTACCAGTCGACCTCAAGTTTGATACTAAATATTCAACTTTTTCCTTGGTACATGTTAAATTTTTCGTGGCGATTCATTCTCAGAACTCGTATCATTATCATTCATACAATCGTCAATCTTATCATCAAGTATAATTACTATCAATAGTTTTCATTTACATAAAATTCAGAGTTTTCAATTACATCGTCAAAACATTTGAATTAATTTTATTCGCCTATAGAAATATTTCTTCTATACAATAATTATTCAGTGCAATTTGCCCACAAATCAGAACATTGTAAGCCATGCTTCCTACATGTACAAAGCTGAGTTACAGCATGTTTTACACCCATAAGAAATTAGTTTAAGTAAAATTTCAGGTAAGGGTGGATCAGTGGTGCCAATCGGCACTAAATGATTTTTAATAACTTTTCAACCCTATTCCGTAAGGATTAAAGAATTGCCAAGCCATAATTGCAGCTAGGAATATTTGCAAAAAGTGTGCTGTTTTTCCGCACCTTCAGTCGGTGGCAAGGTCTGAAAACGAAAATTCGTTTTTATCTTTGCTTTACCAAATTTCAAATATCGTAGGTCATTTTTCAAATAAAACTTTTCCTGTTTAATGTTCCTATTGATCTTTTTTTCCTTGCCTGTAAAAACAAGATATTGTGTCACACCCTTTAAACATGTGGAAGAAACCTGTTATAGGCTGTAACTCATTCAACCTAAAGCTACTTGTTCTATAATATTTATTAGGCTCACAATCTTTGCCTTCTTTAAAAACTTATAAATTGTTGTACTCATATCTGCGTTGAAATAAAATTACTAAACGGTCTTGGCAGATAAGTACAACAGTTATGTCAGTTTCAAAAGCTGAGTTTACAATTAGTAAGTCAGCATCCTCAAAAGCAGTTTTTGTTCGAAAACCTAATTTGTTCAACTCATTACATAAAATTTGAATAAGACGAGTTTTATTTTTCTCACTACTTAAAAAGTGCATAATCAAATGGTAGAGGAATAATTTTTGATACAGAATAATCTGTGTTCGAAGAATGATATTTATTCATGAATCTCTTCTAACCCACAGTAGTTTCAGGTATACTATATTCACCATAATGCCATGATAAATCAACAGACGTAATGGTAAATGTTGAACTGTTGATGGGGTTGATTTTATATAAGTCTAACTGTTATATTTTCAAATTGAAAGGTTTAGTTTGTGAAAAATTAATTAATGGAAGATAGCCGAATTGATCACTTTCGATTGAAGGTAAATACCCAGTCAATATTGTAATATTTTCAGTAGACTGCACAGACGATGCTGGTGTTTCTCACATTATACCACCCATACAATAAAAGTATTTTTACCGTCAATCGTTGCTACGGATAACATTCAGGTGATAAATGTACGCTTTCGGGTTCATAGACTGCAGAAGTTTCAAAACTTACAGTTTCCAAATAAAAACCGCAAAGGCCTATATTGTAGAGGCAATCGATAAGACCTTTTGCTGCAACTTATTATGGATCATAACAGAAAGTGCTAGTAAGAGAGAAGAAGAAAATAATCGTGGTCTTACACAAGATAAAATATGATGAGCAATAGTTATTATTTGATTGTTCCATTGAACCCACGATTGATTTTTGGGGTGTTTATGAGTCTTAGTAATTAAAATATCGAGAAGTAATTTTAAACTTTCAGGAATATCTTTCTCCAAATCATTTAATGTGTCTTAATGTGTCGGATTTTGTAATAATTCTAATCTATTTATTTATTTCATGTTTCTAATCTTAATGTATGTGACAAATGTTTTAAATGTGCCAAATGTGTAAAGAAGACGATGCCAGAACAGGCGGAAAGTAAGAATAACTAATAAGGATCTGAAGATGACAGTATACCGTTGAAACCGGTAGTCCTACACAGCAAAAATTTGGATTGTTGACGGATGATATATAGGGTAACTAACCTATTTATTAACCTCTTCATGCATAATTTTTATTTCAAGCTTTAAAAATTCGTATAGTGATATAATTTTGTAAACATAATTTTTATACTTAAATATGTAATTTCTTGTAAAAAAAAATTGTTTACTACCTTTTTAAATAACTGGCGCCGTATGGTGCCTCCATGCATTAGTGTACCTACGCATACTGGCACCATATGGTGCCATGTAATGCATTCTTATCGAAAGAACCATTAAAACTAAATCAGATCAATTTTTAAATTACTTTATTACAAATTATATTCTTTTAAATGTATGATTAAGTATTTACACTCTTCACTTTGTATGAAAACCCTCCATACATGTCGGGCAAACTGGTTCGTCACATTTCCCACACTTGAAACTTGTTCGGCGTCTGCAGTTCTTATCATGGCATCTAGGTGGAGCAGTGGTATCTTCTTGGGGTAGTGACCTATTCCGTCATAACGAACTTCAAAAGCCATGTTGGGTGGAGCAGGTCGTTTTTTTGCCGGCCCTTGTGAGGACTCGTTGGACGGTCTTCCTCGCTTTCTTGCTTCATAGATTTGTGCCATGAAAGAAGAGGCTAAAGCAGCCTTGAAAATCAAAAGGGGGTACTTTGGTTGCTTTGTCTTGATTTTTTACAAGTGCCATGAGTTCACAATGGTGACATTAATAAAATGGAATATTATTCTTAAATACCATTTTTTGTTTTTGAATCCATGAGGTTGGTGAGCAACCATTCGATCAACAAGGTTTTTACTCCACCCATAAACATATTATATTGACTTATAGAGAATGGACGACATATTTCTACATATTCCTTCTTGGAATTGTCCCATCGCTTCACTGTATCTTCTGGTTGAGATCCAGCATATGACGAGAGGATAGGGACTGGCTTAGTATCCATCCATCTTACTAACGTCAAGTTGTCTGAGCTGGTGGCAATAGAGATGTAACCTCTGTTAAGTTTTTCTGGTGGTACCAAGCACTCTATTGCATTCTTTGAGACCCTGTCCAACCTCACTGTGCCCAGAACAAAAATTTTTTTTGTCTTTAGTGCCTTATCAAGGGAAGAGAAATGAAAAAGTTATCCATAAACAATTTATTGCCCTTTCCCTCTATATCGTGACATAAACAGACCACCATATCACCAATTGGGCCTAAATCTGATCTAGAGGTTGGGGTTGCTTACCTGCATATAACTCAAAACAGTTAACATACCCTGTGGCACTCGATTTGACCCAAACCTTAAAACCCCATTTCTTAGATTTATTTTTAATATATTGTTTCAGGTGACTTCTTCCCTTGAATGGAATCACCATTTCATCTATAGACTGGTTCTCCTCTTCTGATTTTGCATCGTGAAAGGTTTGGTGCAAGATTTTGATGATTGGCCTAATTTTTCAGAACTTATCACTCTTAAGATTATAAATACCTTATAGTCCATCTAGTGATCCACTTGTAGTAATTTCTCACTACCGCGGTTTCAAATGCTCATGCATTCATCATCAGGTGTATCACTCTTACGAGATCGTTAGAACATTAAAACAATTGTTAAAACAACACATAACACAACACATACAATAATATAAAATTCGTTGCCGTATTTTTAACCGGTACCGGCACATGGTTCATGAACACTGAGTATTTTATCGATATGTAACTCCCCACCTATACATTGTCGCGTCATAGGAATCTGCTAATCGCTGTTCAGATTGTTATCAGCAAACTTGATTGCCGAATCGAATATTATATTAGAGCTAAAAGACAGTTTGTCATTTAGCACATTTGTTGGCTCAGATTTAACTGCCCGGTAAATTTCAAACTCCTCGACTACATTCATAAACTGACTTTTGTCGCAAAACTTCAAGACTTTTAAGTTGGTGTTTAGGTCAGTATATTTATGATCATAGTCAATGAGATGCGAAGCGAAGTTTGATTTTATTGGTTTCAAATGTGGTTTCGGCAGATGTTCTTTGAAACGTTTTTTTCAAACGAACGGCCTGTCTGTCCAATATAATATTTGGGGCAATCACTACAAACTAACAAACTAACTTGTAGACGCCAGTTTTTTCACGTATATCCATATTCTTGTCTTTGGCAGTAGGTGTTAATTTTTGAAGTAACTTATTATTTGTTTTAAAGGACACGGTTACGTTACTTTTTGCCAACTCATTACGTAGTGAATGGTTGAGAAAGTTTCCATAAACAGTGGACACGAATTTTCTCTTCTTTTCGTTAGACATTGCGGGAGTGACGTGATTTTTCTTTTTATTCTTATGTTTCCTAACTAATTTATCGATAATTGAACTACTATATCCGTTGGACATTGCAATGTGTTTGATTGTTTGGATTTCATGATTATAGTCTATTGTAGAAAGAGGGAATGATAGGAGTCGGTGAACAAAACTATGGTATGCCGCCATTTTTTGTTGTATGGGGCGATGGGAAGTATTATGAATTGTTGAGTCCGTGGTGGTAGGCTTCCTGTATACTTTGAAAGAAAAATTGTCAGCAACTTTGGAAATTGCTGTGTCGAGGTAGTTCAAGCAATTATTTGTTTCAGTTTCTAATGTGAAGTGTAATTTCCTTTTGATTTTTTGTGCGACGGCCAGGCTGTTTTTTGAACATAGGGACCTTGGTCCATGATTCCATATCTGAGTATGAGCATTTGAAAAGAATGTATCCTGGGCTGTCCTTAGACACTTTTACAGATGTTGCGTCTCTGATGCCAACTTTCTTTTTATCTGCACTCATACTGTCTTTTACCACTGTATCTAGCAGTGTTTTCAGATTTAAAAAATCTGAAATATCCATGTCAACTACTGTGAATGGATCTTTTACCCTGCATTCTCTTATAACTTTCTTCCAATCATCTACAGTAAAGAAGTAGTCTTGTTTTCGAGCTTTTTTCTCGATTACACCAAAATCACTGTCACTTGGCATGAAAGTGTGCCCGGGTACGAGGAAAGAATGGATGATTTCATCAAATTTTCCAATGTGGACCAAAATATAGTATAGTGTAAAAACTACCATATTCTTATTCTGGCCAGAGCAAGAGTCTGAAAAGAACCACAACTTCTTTTTATCTTGTACCAAATGAGTGTCAAATAGCACTTTGTACACACACGACCCAATTTCACAAGAGCCACGAGAAGCTATGTTTTCTGGCCACATACACATGAAACCTTTGTTATTATTACATACATGAAAGCCAAGGTTATAAACCCACAACTGCCTCAAATAAAATACTTTTTCAGTGGGTATTTTAGGCAGAGGCATTGCTTGTTGTAGGTCATAGGTCATGACGCAATATTCAAAAGACGGATTTAGTGAATCTCTTCGAGCTTCCGAAAGCAGCCTATAACCTTGTTCTGCCTTTATTTGGTGCAAGCGAATGGCATATGGAATGTGGTCTTCTTCCTTAAATTTCCATTCATCGCATACTGAACAAGAGTCGG
Source organism: Philaenus spumarius (assembly GCA_018207615.1). Taxonomy (NCBI): domain Eukaryota; kingdom Metazoa; phylum Arthropoda; class Insecta; order Hemiptera; family Aphrophoridae; genus Philaenus; species Philaenus spumarius. Next base: position 26,360 of record JAGFPH010011701.1, on the reverse strand, counting down.
TTATAGGTAGTTTAAACCCAATATTAAAGTTGTGGTTGAAAATATAAAGATATTTTTCATACTTTACAGGCGGGCCTATATTATCACCAGATCTGTTTTCAAGTTCTTTTACATACAGTCTATACATTTCGCTTACAGATGATACAGATCTAATAAAACTTTTGTTAGGATTTTTTTCCTACTATAATGACTTTTATACTTAGGGAACATTTTAATATGATTGATTACAAAATCAGTTTGAGAATCAGTAAGCTGTTTGGCGTTATTACCGTGTTTACCACGTTTATCTGAATGTGGTAATATCATAGATTCTCTAGATAGGAATAAATTATTTTGTTCGTCTGCACTTTCTTCGTCACTTAAACCTACAGGACTCGTGGTTTCTGTGGAACTATCTCCATTCCTTGCCACTGCTACACGTTTCTTAGAAAGAGAAAATGTGTCTAAAAATGATTTCAAACACACTCTTACATCCTTACCATCACCATTTGTCAAAAAATAAGTATATGATACCTTTCTCCTACTCTCATTCTTATCATTAGTTTGTTTATTTTTGTAGGCCCGTTTACAGGCATTTTTCTTAATGAGTCCCCACAAGAAAGCATTTTGCACATTGTAATCACCTAATTTATAAAACCCCACGAAAAGATTGTCTTTTTCTCTGTCTGTAAGTGTGTGAAATTCGCACCAACCTTGTTTAGCGTTTGCATTTTTCATATTGCAGTCACAACCATCGCGCTGTCTTTTTGCTTGCACATGTTTCATAGTTTTGTCACTTACATAGCTTTCACCACTGTTCTTCAGTCTTTTAGCAACATTTCTTTTCCAACTATTATAGTTTCGAACACGTTTTTTAGGCCTAACTGCACCATCACATTCATTCACATCAACACTCGCCATCTTTGGATTAGAAACTAGTAATGTTTACAAGCACTCGAGCATAACAACGTGGCAGGATGTATACCCCCACCACTGTCCATGTGTGGCATAGACCCTTCTCTTCCTCACAGAACAGCTAATGCTCCAACTACTCAATTTTTAACAGTGTTTTAAACTGACAAGGGGATATTCTAGATGTCCAAATAGTTACTCCTAGCACGGACAGATAGCAGCACTAACCAAAACCGTGAAAAAATCAATATTGACAATTGTGTGGCATAGCCCCTTCTCTTTCTCAGGCACTCAATTGTCTGAGGGTGCCATTAAACAGCACAATGATATCATCGACATAACGGTGGTAAAAGATGAGCCTATTGTGGAATTTGTTGGCTGGGGAGCACATAAGTGTATTCTCCATATGATTTAAGAAAATTTCAGCTAAAATACATGAAAGAGGTGAACCCATCGCGAGTCCATCTTTCTGGATGTAAAAATTATGGTTAAACTGGAAGTAGTTCTGTTTTAATACCTCAGTCAACAATGAGATGAGTTGACCGACTGCGGCACCTGTAAGCCTAGAATTTTCTAGCAAATTTTTGTGTAAAATGTCAATGGTCTCCACAACAGGGACATTAGTGTATAAATTGACAATGTCAAAAGAAGCCAAGGTATAGTTTGGCAATGGTTTCTCATTTTTTATTTTTTCTATCAACTCTAAACTGTTTCTCACACTGTGATCATTCACAAACGATATCTCATTTCTTATTATTCTGTCTAATTTCTTTGAAAGTTTGTAAGTGGGAGCTGTGGTGAAATTAACCAGTGGCCTTATTGGAACATCTGGTTTGTGGACTTTAGGTAAACCTCTTAACAACGGGGCTCGTGGTTTAATTGTTTTGAGATACATGATGTCATTACTTGATAGCAAATCCGTGCTTTCAGAAATAAGTTTATTTATACATCTATTATAACCGAGAGTGGGATCAGAGTCCAATTGTATGATTCCATTTGTACGAATAAAATTGTTTACTTTGTCGTGGTAATCAGAAGTAGACATGATTACGATAGAGTTTCCCTTATCTGCTTTAGTTATCTCCGCACTATGTGACAACAGTTTAGATTTAATGCTTGAAACTATTTGCATTTCTTGTTTAACCTGTGTAGAATATGAAGAAATTGGAGGGCTGAGACTATTGAATGTTTTTTTAATCTTATTGTTGATAATTACTCTGGCTGAATTGCGCGTTTCTACCTCACCCACTGTCTTTATTGCTGCTTCCGTGTTTAATATTTCGGTAACTATATTCTGACTATTATTCGGTTGCGGAAAATTGTAATTAATTCCCTTATTTAACAAATTAAGTTCGTTACTACTAAACTTGAGTTGATTTGTTTATAACTCTCGGATAAAATGTATGGCTGCAAGAAGTTGTTTCATTTCTGCGGTCGTTATTAATTAAGTTAAGCAATTTTTTCCCGTGTATGTTCCGGATCTGACATACAGCTTTGTTGACTTGAAGTTGAATAAATTCAAAAACATTATGATGCTGGGAAGGATGAAGGCAAGAGTATAACTCTAAGTGAGCTTTAAATAACTTTGTGTTTAATTCAACTTTCCGGCAGTAAAATAACTTGATTTCACATTTTATCCATGCTTTTTCAGCAATGTCCTTAGCTTTGTTGGCCGAGATGGAGTTGCCACTAATTTTTACGGAAACAAATTTCGGCGAAACGTTGTGCTTTAAGCATGATTTTAAAAATTTTATGTTTTCAGCTGTCCTAAACAATTTATTTTTAATGTTCTTATGCCACTTTATTTACTAAAAGCCACTGTGGCATTAATGAAACCGTGGTAGTGAGAAATTACTACAAGTGGATCACTAGACTGAATATAAAGTATTTATAAAATTCAGTGATCCGGAGACTATCTCAAAATGACTCTTAAGATTGTCTGCCTCATCATTATTCTCAAAATGAAGAAATCTTTTGATTTCTTCAAATTTATTACAAGACATAGTGTTGGCAATGAAATTCATCCTGAGACCTGATATTGACGACCAATCCATTCGGCATGGTGGGTATTTTATGTAAGTCATCATAATATTAATGCCACAAAAAGCTTTTAGTTCCTGCACAGAAAGTCGGAAATTCAATTTACCTTGTTGGTGGGCATACCTTATTGTTTCTATCATGTTCAAACAATGAGTCGGGAAAGAGTTTGCTGAAAAAATCTACTGGTGATTCACCATCAATATTTCAGAAACGTGCCCCTTATATTGCGGAAGTCTGTGATTGAATTTGTTATCTTTTCCACCCTCCCACTGAATATTTGGAACAGTATTTTTTCTTTTAGTTTTTTTATGCTTTGATAAGACTTTTTTTTAATAATTTTTTGTAGGCCTATACAATATTTTTGCTTTTGTCCGAACCTCAAAAATTTTGACTTTTGTACTGTTAACAGGTTTTTTCTGTAATGTATATGAATGGTCATGACAAAGCAATTTGATATATTTAGATGGTTCTGAAGGTCCTGGCTGGTCACTAGGTTTTACTTGTAGGACTACTTCTTCGTTTGCTTCAGGTGGGGCCTCGCCTTCATCTGCAAGTTCAGTATTTATTTCTATAGGCCTACCTTGTTCAGCTGTTATTGGAACTTCGTCATCACAACCAATATTCAGGTTGAATTCAGTCGAAAATTCTACAAGTACCTTCCTTTCTTGTTCCGTCATCTCAACATCTTCTTCATCATCGCTTCATTTATTCTATTCTATTCTATTCTATTCTATGTCACTCATATCAGAGCCAGACGGGCAATCGAGCTCCTTTGAAGCTGCTTCCAGCAACCGTTCTATTTCCTCATCTTTAATTATTCCTCCCATTGTTGTACATTTACTGGGAAAAACAAAACAAAAAGTAAATATACATACTCATATAAATAGGCTTAGGGCCAAATATGTCATATAAATCAATGGTATCGCCAAAAATACATATTTAGAACTATTGTTTTAATCTATTTATGAGGCAAATTAAACAATGAACAAAAATATAAGTTGTTTTACCAAATGTTACATATTTAACCAAGAAAAACATAAATTCAAATTGTTACCACATAGAATTGGCAACTGCAACAAACCTAACCTCAAAATTGTGAACAACTATAAATGCATGGAGGCACCATTTGGTGCCACATACAATTTCACTACGCACAGAATATTCATCGAGATGTGTATAAACTATTCCATACATGATTCTACAAACTTTGCACCTTATGAGATTATGTATCAAAAGAAATGTCCGAGAATATATAGAAATTTGGTAGAGAGCCCAAATCAAAGTGAAATGAATAACGATGAAAGGTTAGCATTGGTGAGGAAGCAACTTAGGTTGAAGGCTGTTCAGCGCAAAAAATTGCATGACAAAAAAGTGAAACCCATAGTTTATGAAATAGGAGATTTAGTATTAGTGAAGAATCACTATTTATCGTCGCAACTCAAGAAAGAGATAAAGAAATTCTTTCTATTGTATAGAGGTCCATATAAGGTAAAAGCGAGAAAGATGGAGAACGCTTATGTTTTGGAGGAGATAGAGACTAGAGAGGAGGTAGGCACCTATAATGTGGTGGAACTGCGAAAATTCTATGTTTCAACGAACCTTGCTACGCCGTAATACTTGTGTTGGGTGTTAGTTAATAATTAATGATAACATAGATAGATAAGCATGTTGAATACAGTTGTATAATGAATAATTATGTGAGAATTAATAGATAATTTAATCCAAGTTTGTGTGTTGTAGCCAGGCATGGCCCAACGCGTCATCATTGCGGGTCAGAGAGATAGCAATGTTGGGTCATGTCTGGTGATTTCAAGGTACGGCGTCCTTTAAAAAACGGCCAAGTAGCTGATGTTCACTCACCAAGGTGAGCATCAGTGATTTATGTTTGCTGGTGTCATAAACCTCCATAGTTGTAAGGATGGTGTTTGCTGACGCACACCATCACAAACTTTATTTATTGTATTTATATATATACACAGACGTATATTTTTCTCTTTCCATTCTTATCTGGTTGCTGCACTCTCATGGAATGATCCATGTACGTTGTCTGAGAGGGGGTCATTGCCATTTTGAAGGTCTTATTCACAATTTGATATGCTGGTGTGGTGTGATGAACTGGTATGAATGGATGTAAATATAAATGTAAATTTTAAATATTGTAAAGAATTTGATTTGTGATGTGAATGATGGATTAAAATGTGTTAACTGAGAATGATTGAGTGTAGAGTTGCCACAAGTTAAAGATAAGTGAATTTTAGTTGTTGCCATGGTAATTAATAATGTGTAAAATCTGATTAATGAGTGAATTTTGATTTGCAGTTGATGCATAATTTTAATTTGAAGGAGATATTGAGCCTGATAATGTGTTGAGTGACGAACAATGAAAACTCTAGTACTTGAATGATTACAATGATGTATAATTTGATTGATAATCTTGATAATGAATAATAATGTGTAATTTTGATTTTTTCAGTGATGTTGATTGTAATATTTGATTGTGAAACTTGATTTTGATATATAATTAATTCTTGAATATTGTTTTGTTGTGACGTTTAATTTCAATGTTTGATTGTTTTGAATTGACAGTCTTGAATTTTTTGATTTTTAGAATTTTTAGAATTTTTTGGTTTTTTGGATTTTTGATTTTTTTTTGTTTGTGGCAACTAATAATTAAGTTAAATATAAACATTGGCAAACAAAATCTTTTAAAATAAGAACAATGATTTGGATTTTTATTATTACATTTCTTGACGCTATGCAGATGTCATCGACATAAATGATAGCAAAAGATTGGACTTCTGGTCCCATGACATGGCTTAACCCTTTCTTGAACACTGAGGTACTTATATTCAAACCAAACGGTAACCTTTTAAATTGTAAATTTCGCCCATTAAATGTAAATGCTACGTATTTTCTGGATTCTGCATCCAATTCTATTTGCCAAAACCCACTTACTAAATCAATACTGCTAATGTAATTTACCCCCTCAAATCTTTGTAACAAGTCATCAATGTTCTCAGTTGCTTCCCTGTCAGGTACTATTAACTTATTTACTTGTCTTGCGTCTAGACATAATCTTACTGAGCCATCCTTTTTTATGACGCATACTAAGGGATTTGAATAAGGACTGCTTGAACTTTCTAAAATATCATTTGCTATCATTTTTTCAATTTCGCAGTGCACCGCTTCTCTTTTTGAATGAGGCACTGCATATGACCTATTTACAAATGGTTCATTTTGTTTAATATTTAATTTGGCCTTAAAGTCCCTTATTTTTCCCGCTTTGTCCGAAAAAATATCCCTGTAATAGTTCAAAACAGTGGCCAACTTACTTTGTTCCAATTCATTTCCCAAATTACTACTATTGATTACTTCCCTTAAATTTTGTTCCCATTCTAATTCCCGATCGTTTTCTAGTATTTCTAAATTGTCCTTACTATACATTGCCTCATTATAAAAAGAATAAACCGTGTCCTCCATTTGTGACTCTATATTATTAAACATATTCGTTTCTTCAAAAACAACATTATTTTTATTTTTACATAATTTTAAACCACACACATACATTTCCTCTTTATCAATGAATTTTGTATTTACTTCAACGTTCTCATATTTAAAATGTATTAACTTATTTTCAAAATCTATTCTAGCTTTACAACTTTCCAAAAAATCACACCCCATTATGAAATCTAAATTTAGCCCATTTATTACCAAAAAATTCATTAATAAAGTTTTATTATTTATCTTAACCTCTAAACATATTTGCTTTGAAATTCTCTTACTTCTAGTACCAGTTACTCCAGTTATTAACAAATTCGATATTGGTAGCTCCATAACCATATTCTGACTTATCTCTACCAATTCTTTAAAAATTTTTTCACTTACTACTGTAACTTCTGAACCAGAATCTACTATACAAGAATATTTTTTGTTGAAAACTTCTATTTCAATTTCCACTATATCACCTTTGATAGGCTTAGACTTAATTTCAGTGAAATTATTTTCATTAATTAACATGTCATTTGATTCTAAATCTAAATTATTGTTATTATCTTTATGTATGTGTGTCGTTAAAATTTTACTAATACTATGTTCTGTCGGCTTGTTCTGTTTCGACAAATGAATACCAGCCGATTGTATTACTGTCGGTGCTCGTTTCCCTTGTGCTGTTCAGGTGAGGTTTGCCTATTCTGACCGTTACCATTACCTGCCATTTGTTTATTAAAATTGTTCGGTGGCCTATTGTATTGTCCATTCTGCTCCCTATTTGATGCATTTCCACTACTATTTATATTGAATGGAGGCCTACTCTGATTGAATGACCTATTCTGTTCAAATGTTGGCCTACTATGTTGAAACATTGGCCTATTTTGATCATACGGTTGTCTATATTGTTGGAATGGCCTATTTTGAAAAAATGGTGGCCTATTTTGACTAAACTCTTTGCGAGACATACCTACTTCTGAACTAGTGTTCCTACTCTCACCAATATGTTTTTGGCTTTCCTGCCAATCCATTATAATTTTCTCTAATTTGTTTAAATTATCAGGCATTGCTGCCAACAATACCAGTCTTAGGTCATTTGGTAACTGTTTAACTATATGCCTAGTAAATGTTTCCATCGGCATCGGTGGGTCTAAAAATTGAGTCTGATGAAATAGCCTAATGACATAATTATGAATATGACTAACCTGTCCTTGATACATTTTTCCTAACATTATTTTTACTCTTAAATTCTCCTGTTTGTCCTGAGACCAAAATCTATTTAAGAAAGCTACCTTGAACTCAAAAAAATCTTTCCACTCCTCATTATGAACATCGAACCAGATTTCTGCCTCTTCTTTAAAATGTTTTCTGATTAATACTTTTTTAAACTCCCACTTATCTTGCCTACACTTATTAAACATTTCCAAAGCATTTAAAAATGTTTTTGGATGTGGTTCTCTTTTTTCATGGTAAAAGTCTGGTACTATAGTTTCATTTTTTATATCCCCAATCATAACTACAGAATTATTGTCCAGCCTACTTTCCATATCATTCTTAAATTCTTCTAAATTATCATTTACACTCCTAAATTTAGAATTAATTTTATCAGTAAAATCTATTTCCAAATCTTTTGTTTTTTGTTTCACCTGTTCAACTTCTGTATCCACCAATGTAAATTTATCATTCATTTTCTGTTCTATTTTAATTAAATCACCATCAACTTTGCTTTCAATTTCAAAACATTTATTCTCTACTACGTTTATTTTACTAGTCACGCCCTTGTTTACTTCTATCAGTTTATCTTCAAGAGATTTGGAAATGTCATTTACTTTATTATCTATTGACTCTATTTTTACATCTAGGCTTTTAGAAATTTCATTGAATCTTAAATCATTTTCTGCTTTTAAATCTTTCATCTCTATTTGGAGATTGTCTAATTTAGAGTTTAAATTGTCATTATTTACTTTATTCTCTATACTCAAATTTTCAATCTTACTGTTAATCTCTACTTTATTATCTTCCATTTTGAGACTTAGCTCTTCTGACTTAGCACTTGAATCCTTTAAATTGTCATTATTTACTTTTATTTCTGTTTTAATTTCAGTTAAAAAACTCATCATCATTTCCCTAAAACTATCCCCAGCAAAATTATCACTTGACCTAACCTCCTTTAAACTTTCACTAGGCTTATCTTTAATTGTCTCTTTCATTTCTAACTCCTCTACCCTATTCTGTGCACTCTCATTAATGGACTGGTCCATCTCTAATCCTGAATCATTCAGGCCTAACTCTTCTACCCTGTTTGCCATGTTTTAAAATTGTATTCAACAATTTGAGATTGAGTTGTCTGCCACAATGCCTCAAAAACCTCTAAAGTCGCCACGACATCCATTTCGCCTTCGTTTAACAGCCCCACGTTGGGCGCCATTCTGCAACGTTAAGCGTTGCAGAAATAAAAAATATATATATAAAAATATAGAAATAATAAACTGTTTTAAAAAATGGGTAATTTGTAAAAATTAAAAAAAATTTGTTCAAACTAAAATAAAATGTTATATGTGGATTATTCAGCAATTATTAACACCTCTACTTCACTTCTTTTATTTATTCACCTTAAAACACCAGAAATCGTCGTTCATAAAATACCTTAAATCATCGAAGAATACCTCTTAGGCCTACTGCCTTACCTCCATAAACAAAAATCACCATACATCATGAATCATCTCAATATCACCTTAAGTTCCACCTTACAACTCAAAAATAATAATAAAAAAAAAAAAAAAGATCATAACCTATAATAATCCACATATAACTTCATCTATGCTCTATTAGCATCTGTCTATCCATAATTATTAATTACTGTGAAATATTTATTAAATTAGTTTAACTTTCTCAGGGGTGAGTACCTGGCTGTTAAAGTACAAGCTAACTGGATGTACGTGGCTGAATAAAGAAATTCAAGATATCATGGCAAGACAACTATACGTTTACTCTGACATAATTAAAAAATGACTATTTACAACAAGATATATCAACATTACAAAGAATTAAACAAATCAATTATATACAATCTTTACAAATTGTAGTTAGGCTTAAATCTATCTAAAAGCATGACGCAATAGGAAAAAAGTTGAAGTTAAATTATTTCTCAAAAATTGTAAAATTTCAAAAATGCAGACTTCTAAACTTAAAAATAATGGCCATATTTACTCACGATACCAGTTGTTTCTGTACTTTTACCTAGGATTTCACTGAATTTACTCGATATAGTTAACACATTTTCACTTCGTCAACGCATTCGTCCGATCACATGGCGACCTTTTACAACTTCACTTTTCAAGAAAAATATACGACGGATTTCATCTTCTAAGCTTGCACCAACTCCGAAGCACCTCTACTTCATTTTAGAACAACATTCGTTGCCATCTCAAAGAAAATACCACATTTTCCAACGAATTTCCCACCACCTGCAACTAGTTATACAAACAGTCCACTACGCCATATTGGAGTTCTAGAACGTTCTGCTTCGTTCGCTTCTGTGCAGTTCGGCACGTAGACAAATAGTACCAAGCCTTCTGTATTGGAATTGTTTCAACGCTCATCACAGATGGAGTTTTTTATTAGTCCTGTATCTCGATACATATGCTGATATTGTGACGTGCCTTGTTATATACGCTGACTTCTTATACATGTGTTTGTTTTTTAACTGTTTTTAATTGTTAAACTGTTTATTATTCAAACCTCATTCAAACATTTATTTGTCTTTCTTTACCGTTTACTTCAACCGCACTTTGTTTAAATAACTTCTTATACAGTTCATACACGTTATATATTCTCACCGATTTATATATTTTAAGTCTGCTTTTTTATTTTACCTATTTACAGTCTGCTTATTCTTTATTCTTTATTTATTAAAAATGATTCTACTGTAACTATTTTGCGTCATATAGGAATTTATATATATGCAAGAATTATAAATGTTTATTATTATATACATTGCGTCATTTTATTTATTTAGACCAAACCTCTATGCTTTAGACATTATGGGAAATTACAAATCTATTTTCATCGTATAACATCTCTGTTACATGGCTGTCAGTGTTACAATACTGAGAAAGAACATGTATTTGTTGTAAAATAATTGTGTATAATTTTATTTTCTCCAAGCTTTTTTTACTTTATTCGTTAGTGTAGGGAAGAAAAATAACTACTAGTATTACATTGAAAGTATAAAGGTGCAGATTTTTAAAATAATCTAACAATAATTACTTGTAGGCTTTATAATAACTGAGAATAATTTGTTTACGGAATTAATGAATTAGGCCTACTCATTAAATTCATTTTATTATGTTAATTCGTAGTTAGATACCGGTATCTGTTTTGTCACTTTTATTATTGAATCTTAAAACATATTTTAAAACTTAACTTTTAGTTATACAGTTACTAATGTTTCCATGTAAATAATTAGATTGTTTGGCCTTATGTTATTGATAGTATAAAATATTCCAGAAATTGTAATCTCAAGTAATAGATATAACTTTGTTTATTGTTTTAATATTTAGTTTTCTACTGTTAATCAGTATATATGTAAGTATTGACTTATAGGTTAAAACAATCTATACTAATGACTACGAGTACTGTACATTATTTAAAATAATTACAACAACAGTATTTTTACTTTCCTTGAAGTTACTTGTTAAATTAAATCAAAACTCATCTACAGATTAAGTTTATCGAAATAGGTTATTTCAAATAACAAGTTATTGTGTTTATGTTTGTAGCGCTATGCTGCTGTTTCCCTGCAGTCGAACCAGAAGATCTTGAGGAGATGGAGGAACTGTTGGAAGAGGAGGATTCACTGATGGGGATAATTATGGTAATATTTAGATTAAATTTATAACTTTGAACTGTAATTTCGTTTAAATAGTTTGCATTCTATACGAAATAAGTTTTTATAAAAGAAAATTGTAAGACATACTAAGAATCAACCAATTTTTCTTATGGCATCCAAAAACAGCATTGAATATATTTTTTGCTGTTCAGCATCATTTTTTTACAATCGAGAAGAATTTTTTCCCACCAGTCATAAACAATGTTTGAAAGATCCTTGAATGCTCAAGAACCTATTGCTAGTTTATTTGTTTTCTATTTCAAATATTGTGATCTGATTTAATCAAGTTTTGCATTCATATAGGTAGTAATGCTACACAAAAATAAAAACTTAATGTTGTAAAACTCGCATATGCTTACAAATATTTTTAATTATTAAATTTGGATTTTATATTATGAGGTATGGCTACATTCAAACTCCAATCCATCAGTCTTCCAGTGTCCCAATATCAAATATTCCCAATCTGGATTATGAGTACAAAACACTAAAATACTAAGCCATAAAGTATAAATGAGGCAACCCATAAATGTGGGGTAATGGGACTGGATGGGTATTAGTTTTTAATAACTAAGAACTATATACCGGGTGTCCCACGAAGAGGTCCCTATTTTTGAATTGATATTATAGACGTATAGAGCGCGCTACAGACTTGAAATTCTACAGTCGTGACTAACACAAATGTAAAAGAAATACCCCTGAGTATCAGTTAATTCTGAATGATCCAAACAAAATGGCGGAAAAACAAAAAAACAACAAAATCAGCAATCATATTTTAAGGGTAAACCTACTTTTATTTAGAATAGGAACAGCTACAGCTGTTTAGACTATTTTAAATCTATCAGCTGACTGCGTGTATCCACAACAATGAACATATTTGGTAATAAACATTGGCATTTGTTATTAAGTTGCATTGTAAAGTGGCTTATGTACCATGCCGTTTTCAACTGAGCAAAAAGTGAAATGTTGTTCCTGGGCTATTGCCTTTGAAAATGATTATGAAGCAATAAGGTGTTTTAGGGAAAGGTGAAGAAGCCTTCTAATCAAGAAGGGCTTTCCATATACACACATATACACACATATATACTTACTAAGGATTCTTCTGATACATTACTTTAAAAAAGTTGAAGGTAAAAAATAAGAACATCTATAAATAAGTAAATATTTATTTGTACAAATGTATTGGAAAAAGTCTTATTTTACTATATTTTCTTTAAGGGTGTATTATTACAAATGATGAAAAAAGTAAAACTATAAAGGCTTAAAAAAAGAGGGACCTTACTTCATTTTAAGAAAACATGGTTTAATTTACAAAATATTTCTATAACAGCTGTGATATAAAAATCATTTTCCTTACTCAAAGTTGTCGTCATCTGCGATATCATCAGGGTCGGATTCTGATTCGTCATTCTCTGGATTATGTGATTCTTCATTCTCTGGATTATGTGATTCTTCATTCTCTGGATTATGTGATTCTTCATTCTCTGGATTGTGTCCATCTTCACTTGTTTTATCAAAGAATCGTCCATAAAACTCCCGACTGGCTGGTGTAATATAAAGGAATAAATCCCGCACGTCTTTTACTTTACCAACTTTTAGTGGGATTGGTGAGGCTAGGTCTAGAGTGAGCTCCTTCGGAAAAGTGTGCATGTAAGTGTATGGCTCATACAAACAGCATAGGATTTCAAAACGGCTATAGTACCACAGGACTTGTACTTAATAATACAGTATTGTTGAATTCCAAATGTACGCCCTTTGCTTGTGGGACTCCTTGAAAAATACAGGGCTAATCCTTTTGACCAGTCATAAATAATAGACTTCTGTTTCTGCCTTTGAACCAGTTCAAGGGAGTGTCTTTGAAGGCATTGCACAAGACATATGCATTTACACCAGCTGACTAGTGTAAAATATTGCCATTGGCCACCGTTTAGTGCGACTGGAACATGAATATGTAGCACACATTTGGTCCACAGTAACCACTCCTCCTTTTGTAAAGTCGTACACCGATATTATTTCAGGTTTTTCAGTAGTTTCGTTGGTTGACGGTCCATGGTGTAGTGAAGAGATGAGTACAACAGCTTCATTTTTCTTTGGGACATGTGATAAAAAAACTGTTTTCTTCTCTTTTCTTGCTGGGGAGAAAGGATCGTGGAATTTTTTGTTTGTTTTTCTTCATTGTGCCGATGTATGTCAATTTTCTTTTTTTAAGTTCTTCTGCAAGTTCAACCGAACTATACCAATTATTCACTGTTAAATTTCTGCTTGTGTTCTCAATGGGGCGAACTAGTCTCAAAATAGCCTGAGTTGGAATTAAGAAAGATTTTATTTGCTGAGGTATAAGTCCTTTTCCTCCATTATTCTTCCCGGTATACAGGTAGGCATTGAAGACATAGTGAGACTTAGCACCTACTAGACACTGTTCTTTTAGGCCATACTTGGCGGACTTTTTAGGAATATACATCGAAGGATGACCGTCCACGAAAGGGCACTAACATTTCATCAGCACGGTTCATCTTGTCCGGACAGCTTGGTTTGGGGGAGTCTTTTTCCATCCAAACGCTGGTAAACTATTTTTTTAAATTTTTTTTGCACGTCATTAATAATAATAGGTCCCCTCTCCTCTTTCACGTAATATCTCAGAAGAACCACTATTATTATTTGAAGCGTCATCATTTCCTTGGTGTCCAGGGGCGTCCCTTGTCATATTTACTTCTTCAATCTCATCATTATCTGAATAGAACTGTTCGGAATGTGAATCATGATCACTATGAAGTTCATAATCCGGATCAACGTCACTGTCATCATCGTCTTCATATAACATATCATTTACTAAATCTTCCAGTTCTGCTTCATCATTCAATCTGCTACCAAGTAAAGTGCAAGATACACGCTTCCTTTTATTTCCAGATTGGCCGGCTTCTTCGTCCATTGTTTGTAGTAACTTATTTACTTCAAATTCCAAACACAAAATGATTCAAGAAAAATTACATAAATAATACAGTCCGTTTGAGTGACCGCAAAAATAATTCTGTAAACAAATACAAACAGCCTGTCATACTGCGCGATAAATTACGTAATTAATACATTAGGCCTGGTCGACCGCAACGCACTAATAACAACAGAAACGACAATGACCTTGGCACTTACACTGTTACTACTGACTAACTGCCTCTAGGTATGAAGGTAACTTGGGGCTTGACGCCACAGGTTGTGTAGTAAGGGAGACAAAAATTTCCTTGTGATCCCGATAATTGGAGCTGAGGTCACCTACAATTATAAATTAGGTAACATTGGTTAATGTACAAAGTTTTAATGAGTAAATACATGTAATGTGTACTAACAAACTGTATTATAAACACTAAAATTACAGTACGTATTAAAACATTAACTTACTGTATTAATAAATAAGCAAAAAATTTTAAAGTGTCAACATTACAGTGGGGGGAGGGTTAACAACTGTCTGATCACAACTACGTAAATGTCTTGTCAGGCTATGCGATTGAGTCTCGCCATGCTTTTCTATTGTCCGAACACTTTCCCAGCAAGGTCATGGGTTTAGTTACACACAGCACACAAATGTCACCGCATACCGTGTGAATTGTTCCTTAGAGGTGGGAGAGTTAGCAGTGTTGCTTGCTAAAAAAATATGTAATTGTTTATTTTGCGGTTTGATTCTGAGGAGGGAGAAAATAGGCGGCCCAAAATCAAAGAAAAGGTGGAATTCTAACATTTTTTCGAGTTCGGAGAAAACTGAAATCAAAGTTTGACATTGATATTTTGTAGATTTATGATGTTACAACCGAGTGGTTAAAATATTTATTGACGCTAAAACAGGGGTTTATAATAATGTAAAAAGAGAATGATTTGACTGGACCTAAAAAAATTACGCTATGTCCGAGTTGACGCATTAGACGAGGCCGTTAAAACCAATTTCAACTGTACTATTATACATTTCCATGTTCAGAAAAGTACAGAGAACATTTCAACAAATGACAAAGGACTTTCCTGCCATCTTCATAAATTTTTTTGGTCATCTGAGTCCACAGTTATCACATTGTGGCTTGGGAAATTTAGAAAGTGCAATCTGACCCATAGTTAGTTGTCTTATAGTTTTGACCTATTCTTTTCCCTGATGTTCTTAACCCAAGTTTCCGCCATTTTTCTTTTCTTTTTTTTTCTTATTTAATTGGTTTTGACTTAATCTCTGTAAAATTATTTTTATCTAACAACATACTATTATCTTCAAAATCCAAGTTACCATTATCATTTTTATTATTAGTAGTAAGTATATGTGTCTTTAAAATTTTATTATTTAAATTTAATTTCGGCTCAACCTGTTCAGGCACCACAACACCAGCCGATCGTATTATTGCCTGCTATAATTGCCTGTTCGTTTCCCTTATTCTGTTCAGGTGGATTTTGTCTATTTTGATTGTTACCATTGCCTGCTATTTGCATGTTAGAATTAAATGGTGGTATATTTTGCTGTCCATTTTGTTCTCTAACAAACATGTTTCCATTGTTATTTGGATTAAATGGTGGCCTATTTTGGTTAAATGGCCTATTCTGCTGAAAAGTTGGCCTATTTTGATCTAATTTTGGCCTATTCTGCTGAAAAGTTGGCCTATTTTGATAAAATGGTGACCTATTTTGGTTAAATTCCCTGTGAAACATGTTTTTTTCAGAATTGTTATTTCTATCCTCACCCATATGTTTCTGGCTTTTTTGCCAGTCCATAATAATTTTTTCCAATTTATTCAAATTATCTGGCATTGCTGCCAACAGCACTAATCTTAAGTCATTAGGTAGTTGTTTTACGATATGCCTAGTAAATGTTTCCATTGGCATGGGTGGATCTAAGAATTGAGTTTGATGAAACAGCCTGATTACATAGTTGTGCACCTCTCTTGTCTGGCCTACATATGTTTTCCCTAACATAATTTTAACTCTCAGGGTTTCCTGTTTTTCCTGTGACCAGAATCTATTTAGAAAAGCTGCCTTGAATTCTGCAAAGTTGTTCCACTCTGTACTGTGTACTTCAAACCAAATTGCCGATTCGTCCTTAAAATATTTACGAATTGAAGCTAACTTTAACTCCCATCTGTCTGTTCTATATTGATTAAAAATCTCTCTAATGCATTTACAAAAGTTTTAGGTGTGGTTCCCTTTTTTCATTAAAAAATTCTGGTACAACTGTTTCATTTTTAAAATCATTAGATATTAGTACATGTTTGGCATCTAACCTAACTTCAAATTCATTTCTGAATTCTTCAAAATTATCATTAACACATTTAAGCTTAAAATCTATCTTATTTTCAAAGTTTTCTTCAAGACCATTTACATTCTCATTTATTTGTTCAATTTCTTTATTTACTTTTGAAAAATTATCATTTACTTTTGTGTCTACTTGTACAATTTTATCTTTTATTTGATTATTTGCTTCTATGAATTTATTTTCAAATTCTAATTTATTTTTATTCATTTAAATTATTTTGCTATTCACTAATTCAAACTTGTTATCATTTACCTCTGAAATCTCTTTAAATCTCAACTCAAAGTCATTTTTCAAACAATTACATTCATTACTAACCATTTCTATCTTATTTTCTAACACTTCAAACCTTCCATTGAATTTTTCCAAATTCTCTTTAGTTCAATTTTAAATTCTGTCAAATTCTTACTCATTTCAGACTGAAAGTTATTCATCTTTTCATTACTGTCAGCAAATTTTCTATCAATTTTTTCATTACTGCCAGAAAAATTTCTATTAATTTCTGTCTTAAAATTGTTAATTTCTGCTTTATTGTCAGCAAAATTTCTATTCGTTTCAATTCTATTTTCATTTAAACTACTGTTTATTTGTTTCATGAAACTCATCAATGTGTCAAAGTTGAGTTTACTATTTAGATTCTCATTTGTCTTAATTATACAAGGCCTATCTACATTTTCCTCATTAACCTCACTCATGTTCATTAATTGATTGATTTCTACTCCAGAATCATCTAAGCTATCACCCATGTTTGCCATTTCTAAATGCTTATTTTCACATTTATCAAAATCTGAACCTGCCAACACAATGCCTCAAATTTCACACCAAATACCTCAGTCAGCCTTGCTTTCGTAAAATAGCCACGCTTTGGGCGCCATTTGCAACGATTTGCAAATTAAAATCAGTAATACAAAATTTTATTTTTCAATGGAATTTTTCTAAGTCCAAATTAAAAATTATTAACCCTTTGAGTGCCGCGGCCGTTTCGCCAAGTCATATGCATAAAGTGTCGGACCAAAACCAACACTTTTGCAAGCGTCTGGGGAAGAAAAAAATCATAAAAAAAACTATTCAACCAATTTGGATAATTTTTTTTATTTCGTTGGTAATAGTTTGAAGAACAAAATACATGTAAAAATGTAGTTCTAAATTAATATACATACAAAATTATTTTGCATAAACAAAAATGATTTTTTTTTTATTTCAAGTTTGAACTGAAATTTGGTGTATACAGTATTTTTTTTTTTATTTTTTGTGTTATACCACAAGAAAGAACATGAAAAATACATAAAAAAACATATATAATATATTATGTTATAGTGAAATTTGCCATGATTACACAATACAAACATAACACTGTCAACAGTTGGCGCCAATCAGCTGTCTACGCTGTCTACGTACTGTGTCACTTTGTCAAAGAAATAAAAAAACCGGTATCAATCGATAGTTTGACTCATGTAGAATACCGTGAACCGAATAATCGATTACAATGATAACATAATGTAAATTAGTATAAAATACGGATCGTCTACTGGGTAGACGCTGGCACTTTATGCGCATTTTATATCGTCTACTATGTAGACGCTGCGGCACTCAAAGGGTTAAAAATAAAATAAATCGATAATATGTGTATTTAAATTTTATTTTCAATTAAAGTTACAGTTAACCTTTAATAATTATCAATGTACCATCAATTACCACTTTAAAAAACAAACTTTCCAAAAATATTTAACTCTAACCTCAAAAGTTTGTTTACCTTTCCCTGAGGTTATACCAATGTTTTCACATATGATCGATATCTAGGCTCTCTGACGTCACACAATCCCATTACATATTCTACAATCTGTCCCTTGCAAATTTTGTACATCTATGATTCACCACAGATGTTCAAGATTCGCGCCTTTCTTATATTAATCGTGCAATTTAGGTATGACGTCATTCTTTTTTGGACATTTGCCGCTGTATTTTAAATTACATTTTAACAATGGAATTCTATAGAATTAGTGCAAATTGTATTCAGACATTAAGTACATTCTTTTATTTAAGGCCTATTTTAACACTCCAGTGGTCGCGCTACACAGTATAACGAGTTTGGTCGCGCGGATCACTATTGTGATCCACTCGTTTAAATTATGTTTGGACATATAAAATCAATTTTAAGCTCAATATTATTACTGGGTGAGGTAAATAAGAATAAAAAATTGAGTTTTCCTACAAATATTATTTATTTTTTTTTACACTTCAAATCAAGGCTTACAAAAATTCAAAAGTCAGAAATAGTCAAATTTGATGACAACATTTTAGCAAATAAACTGTAAGACAAAACATTGCAATAATATCAAGTTATGGAAACAAAATGTTCATTTCAATCATTCATGGTTGTTTATTCAGAGCAGCTTACACAAACAATCTTTTGGTGCTCTGGACACACCCAGTGATTGCACTTGCAGCAAGTCTTTCTTGTTGTTTTATTGCGGCTACGCCCACACAGGAAACATCTTCCCATTTCAGAAGTTGGTGGCGCAACTGCAGCTATTTCTTCTTCAATACCAAGGAAAATGTTGCCCCTGCGTTTTATCTCCCTTGGCAAAGATTCCTGAGCTATACGTCGGTGAACCGCTGGTTTCAACAAACCAAGGGCTACATTTTGCAAGAACTCTCTGCGACTGACATCAACGTAGTTTTTATTTGCTCTATGTATAACTAAAGCATTGACTCCAGCTACGTTCATGGTATGGAAAAACAGTGTAAGGGGCCATAATCATGTGAGAGTTTCTAGACACATCATATTGCCTACACATTTTGTCCAATATATCCTCTCCATGCTTTGTATTATTGTAGGTAGTGATGATGCAGGGTTTCATTTCTGCGCCAGTGTCAGCATCTATTGCTTTTGTATTGTGCATAGTAGATATTGTACAAACCGCCTTCTTCTTAGCAGGAACATATGAAACCAGCGCACACTCGTCCTGGAAACCAAATAGGCTTGATTTTGGCTCTCTGTCGGCATCAGGTAAGAAGCACGCCGGAATTTCAGGCTTGTCCTTTCTTAGCTTCCCAACATATGTAAGAGACTTCTCTTCTAAGAGTCGTAAGGCCATGGGGATAGATGAAAAACAATTATCTGCAGTAATGTTCCTGTTCGAACCTACAACCGGTTCCACCAAGCGATAAACAAAATCTGTTGTTTTGTTACTAACCTGATAAGGGCCATTAGGCTGCTTTCCAATGTACACTTCTAGCTTTGTTGCATAATAGTTTGATGCTGAAACTAATGCGTACACCTTTATACCAAACTTGGTCGGTTTTTTTGGCATGTATTGCTGAAATGGACACCTTCCACGGAAAGCAACAAGCTGTTCATCAATAGTCAGGTAATCAGTAGGCTTGAATGATTTCTCACAATTTGAAACAAATCTGTCAAAAATTAGCCTGATAGGAGCCAGTTTGTCAAGTGAGCGACGTTCTTCTCTGTCATGTATATTATCGAATCTCAAACAATGCATCAGGAACCTAAAGCGATGTTCACTCATTGTTAGATAAACAGCGTCACAACCAGTTCCATAAGTATTATTCCACAAATCCAGAACATTTCTCCGGCCAGATTTTAACACACCAATAAGATATAATATCCCCAATAGAGATTTTACCTCCAACTCATCAGTAAGCTTAGCATCCCCTTCCCTGGCGAAATTGTTTTTTACATTTTCAATGTAAACGTTTGTGCATTCAACAATTTGACGTATCATCTCATCATCAATCAAGCAGGCCAATGCTTCGAGATGAGTGGCTGCGTTTTTTGCATTACCTACTGGGCCAGGTCTGTGAAAAGAAGGTATTATGTTGCAACGAGGTGTCTGTGAAATACGTGCTACTTGGGGCTCTAAATACAAATGAGTTGGTTCGGTTTTCCTTTGCCTACCTAGGTAAAACTCATGTGTTCATGAAAAGGGGGTTGTGATGCAGGTCCTGCAGAATACGTTGATTCTTCTTCTTCTGCAACTGCAGCCCCTTCCCCCACGTCCTCTGAATCACTTTGGTCATCAGGCTGTTCCAATAAATCCTCCTCAACCTCGTTAGGATCTACAACGCCAAATAATGCTCTCACAATCACTCTCAGTTTCTGCTAACCACCGCCTCAACCGTTCATTATCACGCTCCGACATAATAACACACTAATACAGCCAGTAACATACAAAAATATTAGTATTAACAATAAGTAGGTAGTTAACTAAAAAATGTCGAGGTAGTCTCGTCACGAAGTACAAGTTTAGTTGCACGGATCACGATAGTGATCCACTGATGACAAAGAGTCAAACAAACACGCAGTGTATCAACATGGTAGTAGCGCGATTGCTGAAACTGTACCGACAGGTGCCTGAAGAGGTGGGGGGAAGGTATGTGGCCGTTCAAGGTCGAGCGTGTTGCCAACTGCTAATGGCAGCGAAAACAAAATCAGTGGATCACTATTGTGATCCGCGCGACCACTGGAGTGTTAAACAATCGTTTGTTAAATTTTCACTTTTTCCAAATTATCTCCGGGGTCGGGTTTTGTCTGGCTCACTTAGCATGACGGAGGCAAATAAATGAAAACTAAGACATGTGATGGCAAACTCTAAAAACTTTAATTACGCATCATTTGACCTTCATTCACATGATATAGAAATAATACAATAGACATATTATACTTTCAATTTAAACATATCCTATCTTAGAGAGAGGCCGTTTAAATTGTAATTTAAATTTAACCCAAATTAAAACAAAAAATATAAAAGTCTGTCCAAGCCTAGGCTAATGTAAATTTCTAAAAATTGTCAATTTTCTAGCAAAAGGTCCAAATTCTATTTATTTCTTTTATGTAGATATTTTATTGTTTAATAATACTTGCGGGATCACAATTCATCGACAATGAGCACACTTAAATCCATGACATTTCACTTCCACTCGAAGCACATGGCTGCCAAGTCACATCCAGCTATCTAAAATCAGTTGAATTTTCAATAAAATACTTTCATGAAGAACACACCTGCCCTCAGGCCACAATTATTAAGCTTACTTTCACAGATAATTGATATATTTTGATCAAAAACTCATTTTTGATATTTAGGACATACTGCCTTACGTCTGATCAATCCAACCAACTAACGAAGAGTGAACGTTTGGAAACTTTTTTTCACCTTCCAGAAATTTCACCGGAAGGAACCAACTTGATTACCAATGCTGTCATTGCATACTTCCTAAACCATGTGTGCATATTTTTCTACTATGTGCTTATAATGTTATTGTCTTTTAAATAATTGCAAGTATTATTTTCGGTGTAATTTTGTTTTTTAACTCACTTTTCATTGTATTAATTTTTTGTATTGAACATATTATACACTTTAATTTTATATCAATGTCTCATAGTGTCTATTCTATTTATTATGATTAGCCATTTGTTTGAATTCTCACCATAGGTCAAATTTTCATTTTTAATTCTTCTAAAAAGTTCGAATTTGCTTTATAAAAAATTATTGTTTACTTTATAATCAAAATATTACCCTTTTTATTATTTAACATTAAATTATTTTTTGTTTATATGTTTAGTTATTTTTCAATTTCTTACTGTCTCTCCTATCCTATGATATACAATTCTACATAGGTAATTGACCAAATTAACTATTACAAATACACTATATGCCTCTCTCTCTACATTTAAGTGATTAGATGAAATTTTCATATACGCCTTTTTTATAATTCTCGTTGTCAGTAGGCACATGTGTTACATGTGTTTAAAGTAAAGAATCTTACACAGATATCAATAAAGTTAAAAATAAGGTTGTAACTGAATTTAATTTTACAAAACTAGAACATATAACATTGATTTTATGTGTTCCTGTTGTTAACTCAATCCGCAGAACGACTCTGTACCATTTTCTGTCTTGAAGAGGCATAATATAGGAACACAGTTCTTATGTTCTTTTGTGATGGGATTGATTTCACAAATGATTTTAGGTTTCTTCATTAAAATACACTCCTCACTAATCTCGAATTTGATAGAGCCAAAGTTTTCCGGCTAATAAGGACCTTTGAAGTGAATTGTACCAAATGATCTTGTAAATTTAATGGTTTAAACTAAAGCATATTGCACGGTTTTAGTTCAGCAGTTTGGCTACATTCCCATAATTTTTGAAGTCTTCAGGCTTCATTTGAATAATCCTACGTTTACCTGTAAGTAACCTCACTAGTCCTATGAATGGATAAAAGTTATTTTTCCTAAATGCTTTCTCTATCTGACAGATGTGGCCAGATGAGGAATAATTCATCACTATCTATATATATATATAAAAGCCAAATACCACTCACTCACTCACTGACTGACTCACTCATCACGATTTCTCAAAAACTACCGAACGGATTGGAACGAAATTTGGTATGTAGCTTCTTCTAGGGCCATAGGTGCTCGCTAAGAAAGGGTTTTAAAAAATTCGAAATTTTAGGGCTGATTTGGGGGGTTCAAAGTTTTTAAATCGCGATTTCTTAAACACTACTTAACAGATTTTAATTAAATTTGGTATGTAGCTTCCTCTAGGGCCATAGGTGCTCGCTAAGAAAGGGTTTTAAAAAATTCGAAATTTTAAGGGGATTTGTGGGTTCAAAGTTTTTAAATCACGATTTTTCCAACACTACTTAACGGACTGGAATGACATTTGGTATGTAGCTTCCTCTATTGCCATAGGTGCTCGCTAAGAAAGATTTTCGAAAAATTCGAAATTTTAAGGGGGTTTAGGGGGTCAAAGTTACTAAAAAACCACCGTACGGATTGGAATGAAATTTGATATCAAGCTTCCTCTAGGGCCCTAGGTGCTCGCTAAAAATTGTTTTAAAATATTTTTAAATTTTAAGGGGGTTTGGGGGGGTGAAATTACTAAAAAAAAAACCACCGAACGGATTGGAATGAAATTTGGTACGTAGCTTCCTCTAGGGCCATAGGTAGCCTACTCACTAAGAAAGGTTTTCAAAAATTTCAAAATTTTAAGGGGGTTTGGGGGGTCAAAGTTACTAAAAAAAAACAACCGAACGTATTGGAATGAAATTTTATATCTAGCTTTCTCTAGGGCCCTAGGTGCTTGCTAAAAAATGTTTTCACATAATTTTAAATTTTAGGGGGATTTGGGAATGGGTCGGTTATTAAAAAAAAACCACTGGGCGGATTGGAATAAAATTTTGTATGTAGTTTCCTCTAGGGCCAAAGGTGCTCGCTAAGAAATTTTTTTTAAAAATTCAAAAATATAGGGGGTTTTTGGGGGGTGAAAGTTACTGAAAATCCCCATGAGAAATACATAGTGTAATATATTTATTGATATATTTTTATTATTATTATACATTTAACTTTGATTTGTTCTATCCGTGCAAAGCCGGATCGGGCAGCTATCTATATATATAAAAGTTAAATACCACTGACTGTCTGACTGACTCACTCATCACGATTTCTCAAAAACCACTGAACGGATTGCAATGAAACTTGGAATATAGCTTCCTCATATGTCATAGGTGCTCACTAAGAAATATTTTGGAAAAACATTTGCGTTTAATCATATTATGAAAAAAAAAAAAAATACAAAATTAAACTTTTCTCTAAATTACAAAGGTGAAACGAGCTGAGGCTTCTTACATTCCTTCTTTTCAAATGTTTGGTGCTTATGGTATACAAAATAAGCAAACGGTTAATGTTTTTAGCTAAAAATCTGCCCTAAATATAAGATTTAAAAACTCATTAAAAAATTGGCGGCTGGCATTTCTCTTAGAGTTGCTTCTTTCAACTGATTAGATTTGAAATGTTTACAGTGTTTTCTTATATGTTACAATCCCTTTTTGTTTCAGTATTTACATAGACATGTTTATTCAATTTACGATAAGACTGTTGGAATTTGGACCGGTTACCTCTCCTCTCCACCCCTCCCCTGCCACTTATC
>JAGFPH010011700.1:8539-22830 GCA_018207615.1 Philaenus spumarius | reverse complement strand
TTTGTGAGAATTGTGTTTTGTGTAACTTATAACTGGTTATAAGTTGTCATTTAGTTGTAACTCAAATGTCTCTGTGGATGACGAGTTTGTTGTTGAAACATGTTTGACGAATTAACGTTTTGTCATATAAAGACACCCCGAAGCTCATTTATTTATTTCTACTTGTTCCAAAGTTAAGGGGGAGGGGGGACTTTATGGACACCGGGTATTATAATAATACAAACTAATTTACTATAAAATCTATACTTATGATGCTGACGTAAGGGGTATCGGTTGACATGGCTTTATTTAAGGATATGCAATTTGTTTGATGAAGAAATTTGTGGTCCGTAGTTTTTAAGAAGTTAAAACCCATTCTCCTTTATGTCCGAAAGAACTGCTCCTTTACAAAAATATGTGTTGTTAAAGTAGGCATATATTTTTATTGAGAACTGTAGCAAGAATATTAGTGACAATTAAAAAAATATATTATTTGTTATTTATGTAGTGTACAGTACACTGTATTTGAAAGAAGTCATCTCCTTTCACTGGTCCCCACCAATAGCCATGGTTATTGCTTAGATAGTCTGGTATGTTGTGTATGTGACGTAATGGTGCGATGTTTTCAATACAACTTTCTTTTGGTACAGCACCCTTGGCGAGCGAGTGAAGTTCGCTCTTTCCAGTGTATAATTATTTAGACATTAAAGCTTTTTTCATACGGGGAGCGGGAGCTTTTTTCGCTCCTACCTCCCAATTTTTCACATGGGAAGACTTTCACCTCGGGCGCTTTCGCGTCAGTCGATAAGTACGCGAAAATCGCAATGGATCGTACGCGTGCTGTAGCCACTTATCTTCTTTACGTCGACGCCATCTTCGACGCCAAAAACGCCAACATTTCATAACGTATTGTTTTATCAACCAAAGGCGCGATGGAGCAGGATTTTTGCCAAGCTTTATCAAGAACTTTGACGGGATGGCAACAAGTTTTTCAATTACTTTCAAATGATATTGGTCTCATTTGATGAACTCCTGAGGAAGGTGAAGGATAGTATTCAGATTAAAGATCCTAACATGAGGAACTGTATTCAGCGTGAGATGCGACCCCCTTCGATCCCTACCCGGCTCTCAGTCACGTGCCCTAAAGGCCCGTGCTCCCCATGTGAAAGCTTCGTTGTACTCTTTGCATTTCTGTATTCCGCGCCTTCCTCCCGATCGCGAGGACGTGCCTTGCGGCTCCCCGTGTGAAAGGAGCCTTAGTATTTGAAGCGATAATTAAAACCAATCAGTTTAGGAAGTCAAAAGTGATTTAACCACTTCAATTTGTGTCTTAAGACCGTCTTATCTGTGTTCTACATTCTTCTGAAGTACGCATAAGGTTTTGTTGGAAATTAGTTTCTTCCGTTACGAGAAGGCCCATCGTATGAATAATTAAATTGTTCTACACTACGCATGCTCGGGTGAGAGTAGGCGGGGCGAAATAGTAAAGTTTAGTTCACACAGCGACTGACGAAGCCGTGGTATATATTATGTAGGATACGTATATAAAGTTTCGTGGAAAATTTGTTACTTCCTGTAAGAGTTGGACTGCAGTATGAATAATTAAGCGAGTTAACAATACTACCTTCTACACGTGCTCGTTACGGTTATAACAGTTTACTGCGTATAATTATACGAGTCTGTTGAGAAGAACGGTTCAAATTTATAAATAAACGGTATCAGTTAACTGACACAAACTTTCTCCCAACTTACTGTAGTCAAAATAATATTGTTTTTAATCATTTTATTTACTACTTTTTAGAACAAAACAAAAAAATAATATTCTACCTACGTCAATCGTATAAAAAAGTTATTGTCCCAGGCGGGATTCGATCGCGCGACTTTTGAATTACTGGCCGTGCTCGCTACCGTGGTGCTACCCCATGCGGCCACTGCCGCGATGCTAGATTGACAACACAAACTTGTTTGTTTTTAAACATTTCCCCATAATTATAAAACGCCGAAGTTTTGATAAAAGCGGGTGGTGTCATTTTGTTTGGCATCTTAAGCACTATAAATACTGAAAATTTGATCAAAATCGTTTGATCAAAATCGTTAGAGCCGTTTTTGAGAAATTTGCATTTTTGTCGTTTTTTATGGGTTTTTAGGGGTAAATTACCCAAAAATTAAAAATTCAAAAAAAAAAAAACGCCTGGAGAAATTAGGTTTTAGTACCTACATACCAAATTTCATGAAAATCGGACCAATAGTGTCCTCTCTGGTCGTGTATACATACAGACAGACTCACAGACAGACACCACTCTAAAAACACTTTTTTGGGTTCAGGGAGCACCAAAACAAAAAATTCCACTAAAAATATTTTTGGGTTCAGGAAGCACCAACACAGATAATTGCACTAAACAATTTTTTGGGGTTCTGGGAGCACCAAAACAGATAATTCAACTGAAAATTCAAATTCGAACATTTTTACGAAAACAATACTTTATCCATATACGACGTATAGTGTGGAGAAAGTAAAAAGGGGGTGAAAATCTTAATTCGATAAAAAATTATGTTTGTTTAAATATAACCTTTAATGAAAGACGGATATCAGCTGTTGAGTAACATTGTGGTTAGGTTAGATTTCATTGAACTACCCCAAACAAAATTTAGAAAATCGACATTTATTATTTTTACTTTTGACTAGTATAACAAAATGTTGTTAAGTTGCTCCTATAAGCATTGAAGAAACACAGTGTTGTTTCTTCAATGCTATAAGTTAGCTAATTCCAATTTCTTTTTTTAGAAATCATTTAGTCCTTGAGACAATACAGAAAATTGGTTTTTTGCACCGTTTGGGCGTTGAAAATGCTGACTATGGCCTATTTTTATATTTACAAAATTTTGTTTTAAAAAGTTACAGAGGAAAATTTCAATCAAAAAAAAATTAATCTATTTTTTAGATTGTGCTAAAATATTATGCGCATGATCTAAACACAAAACTAAAAATAAAATCATTGGCATTTGCCAACTTGATTGGTACCTTTTTACAATAAAAAACACTTGATTGTCTATAAGCATCTACTACTTACACATTGCTCTCGTGTATATTCTTGGTCTACGCATAAAACAGTACAAGCATACATAGTTAACATTTACCATCACGGGGTTACGAAAAGAAAAGCTTTGTCAAGAACTAGTTATCAAATACAAACATTGTAACAAGATTTAACAAAAATACACTTATGAACTTAGTCTGTTAGTTTGGTACATCACTTCCTAACCTATATTTTTGGTATCCTCGTCTATAAAACTGTATAAAAGGAACATTACAACCAAATTTCAGGTTTATATTTTAAGTGAAGTAAAAGTTATTTCTTGTTAATTTTGTATAATTATATGCATCTATTAAGATAGGTCCTTCGCTGCCACAAACATAACATTACTTATAACACTTAAACAAATCATATACAGGCTGTTAATTTCGAAGCGTTCTACAAAAACCGGAATAATCTTTGTAAATAGTATAGATTTTCATAGACTATTTGTTTGCCTTGTGTCCTACCTGGGGCCTGTTTCACGAAAGTCACAAGTTACATATTCACCAATGAATTTTAACAAACTTGTAAAAAATCATACTTACAACTGTTTCACATACACACAGTTACAAGACTTGTTATAACCAGTAATATTTCACTTATTCACTAGTACAATTTTACATATTCACTGTTGTGAATATTTATGTTTTTACAAGTTACAAGTTTATACTAGTTAAAATTACTGAAACTTTTAACCTATCCTAATAGTTGGGTAACTTTTTTGTACTGTTCAACATTTGATGAGTGAAAATCCCAAATATTATAATAATTGCAAAAATTGTACAGGAAACACATAAAACTTAATAACTTACCTTGAACAGAACAATTGTTGTGTGTGCTTTTTATAAGACTCGGTAAAGACTCTGTGTTATATTGTCATGGTTTTTTCTGTTTTATTATTAAAAAAAAAATGAAATAAGACAGTTCCAAGACAAAGGAGAAATTGGAATAAAACAGAAATATATTACAGAATGAAGATTCAGTAATAAAATATTGTAAAATTTATTTTGTTTGGTTAGTTTTTTGTTGCTCTAACTTATTATGTGGGACTCTTCCTCTGACGATGAATTACGAGTTGCACCATACCGGAACCGAAGACGTCGATTATTCAGGGTTAGAACAAATATTGATTTCATCAGTGTATATGAAAGATTTCGAATGTCGTCTATTAAAATGGAACCGATTCTTGTGGATATTAAACACAGTATAATATTGTCTTTCAACATGATGTCTATTTCCTTCGCTACTGAATCCTGTAGGTTGAGTGGTATAGGATAACTTTGGCCTCTATAATTTTGTAGTTGTTTTACTTCGATCCGGTGCTGGTATACATTACATCGTCCGTTTTCCAATTCCGTTTTTTATCTTCCTTTGTTAACTTATCACTAAATGCACCAAATAGTATTTCTTTGGCATCAAGCACATCTTTCAAAAATTTCAACTTTCTTTTTTCTTAACTGACATCTTTCATCTTTGAAAACACCCTACAACTTTATCATATAAATGAACCTTTGCTATAATCTCAAAATATTTCTCTTGTAACTTGTGAAAAAAAGTTACACATGTAATTTTGTTTTCACTAGTGTTATAAGTAAAATATTGATGAAATACCTGTACTTGTGAACTTGTTATTACAAGTATCTGAGTAAGTGAAATTGTGAATTTGTAACTTGTGACTTTCGTGAAACAGGCCCCTGCAGTCGGACAAGTACAATGTATGTGATGTGGCCACAAACATTTTTATTACATTATATTAACGAGGAGTTATTCTCCGATTTTGTGTGTGTTAGTGTTGTGTGTTGTTCGAGTTCGTGTTTTATGTGTTAATACAAGCCTGACGAAGCCGACAGTGATCGGCGAAACAGCGCTGTAGCTAGTGCTACATTCACAGGACTGAAGACAATTTTGAAGATAATTTCATTACTATAGATTTTCAGTAGTAAATGGAGAAAGTTTTTAAATGCCTTGTTTATTATATGTATTTGGATTTTAGATATTATGAGCAATTTATGCTAATGATGATCAGGAAATGATTTTAACTTCAAGGTAAAATACGTCAATATTAAGTAGTTACAGAGATATAGCAATAGGTTTTTTTAATTTCCCGTCGTATAGAGTGAGACGCGTAAATATTCAGTGCCTTCTGCATAAAAGGAACTGCCATATGCAATTTCACTTAAATCGGTTCTGTAATTCAGGAGATACCGTCAGTCAGTCAGGACTTTCCTTTTTTTATAGTAAGATAAACGTCGGACTTTAAGTTGCTTATCAAATTTAATATAATAAAATTTTTAACTATCCTTATACATTATTTCTCAAATGTGTTTTCTGTCGCTAATTGATATCTCCCTCAATTGTTCAACAAAATTAATTATTCAAGCATTATTGTAAAGCTCATTTATGTTCCCCGCTATTGACGAAAATAGACAAACAACTTAAAATTCATGTTTTCGTTACATTTATTTAAAAAACTTTTATATTATACTTTTTATGGTTCTTATTTCTCTGGAATTGGAAATTTTTTGTGAAAGCATATTAACTCGATGACATTATCTTTTCTAGTTCACCTAGTGCAGTCGACAAAGCTGAATTCGGACAAATATGTAAAGCAACACTATGGACACGTATTACACAAAGATTTTCCCTACCACTACATTTTCAAACAATAATAAATAATTTTCCTTTGCCTTAATGTCATTCTCGATAAGACACCACAACTTTGAAGAACTCATACTTAGACTGGGATCTGGAGGGGGTTGAGTACGCATGGAAAGCCTGACGCAATTTTATTTCTGAATTAGGAGGAGGGGGGGATATGAAATATGGGGAATAACTGTTTTTCGTACTTTGACTTTTTAGGAAGCAAGTTCATTGTAACTTCATTCGCCAATTCACCAATCTCTGGCGTTATATTAGATTTAGAAAAATCACCATATATTTCCTCAATTCCAGAGAAGTTCAGTATTACCATTACCGGTTGTGTAAACTGAAGTTTTAGTACAATGAGGTTAAATGAATCAACCAAAATTAATGTTATGTTCGTTGTCCTAGCAACTGCCATTTGTGGGCGCAAAGTAAATTACGTTTGGGAACAAAATGAGTACCGGTATGTACGTGAATCATTTGTTTTGCAAACCAATTTTCGTTAAACAATACATCACGTTCAATAGCAATAGCAGGAAAATAAATTGTTTTTCTTTGAAATGTATACATTTTAAAGAATATAAAGCTTTGTACAGTCACCACGTCTTTCACCCATAGATGCATCATCAATACTTTTTTTAAATAGCAATTAATAATTCTTTCTTAATCAGAACTTCACACATTTACTATTTTCTATAAGATTAACCCTAAGCTTAAGATAAATTAGCCACAAAAAAGGCATGTTTTATTGTGAATAGTCAGCTGATATATTTAAAATTCATGAAGGTTATTGTTTGCATATTAACCGAACTGCTGTTATCAGAATTTAAATATTAGTAAAACTAGGAAATCAGAAACAGCTTATTAATAAAATTTCAAAATTAACTAAGAAATGTGTTTTGAGTTTTCAGTGTATTTGAATTGTATTAGGCCTACTGACTTCAGTATTTCAAATAAATTTAATTCTGATTTCTAGATTGAGTTTTGTTTTGAAATAGACACAAGCCATGCTGGTTCTTCTTAAATTGTAAGTCCTATTATATCCTAAACTTAATAATTCAACTAGGGGAGACCCCTGCGTGCTCCGCATGCCAACCCCCCCCCCCCCCAACTTAATGTTGGAACCCGTTGTGTAGTCAGCAAGGCTCAGGTCTACACTTTAATAAAATCCTAACCTAAAATTTAGAAATACTAATAATTGATTTAAAATTTGAAATAAACTGTTAATGAAAATATTAGAGACTACAGCTGATTAGTGATTCAAAAATAAATATTAACTCTGAATATAACCAAAACGAAAGTGTAAGTAAAATATTTATAACAAAAATAAAAAGCCTATAGTTCAATTACACAGCAACAAATCAGACCTAAAACACACCAACAATAACATAACCTAAATCAAATCATCTGTTGACATTTGAGTAAGTTTAAAGTAAACAACTTATTTATTTGAAACTCAATTAGTTTATCAGCTGTTTAAAATCAAATTACAGTATTTCCTATTTAGCCTAGTTGTAGCATAGGCTACTGATGCATTTTTAAAACTCGGAATAAAACTAAAATAAAAGTGTAAATCAAATATTTAGCTTCACAGTGACTTGGAACTGGAAATTATCTTTTAAATAAAAAAAGAATCATCAAAATCGGTTAAGTATTAACTTCAGGAAGTGAGTGAACTAAAATCAGGTTTTTTTTAAATATATAGATTAAGACATTAGATATAAAATAAATTATAAATATAATAGTTCGACCACAACACAGCTGAACCATTGACGTCAGTTGCGTGTATTTCCAAAAATAAGTTTGTATATTTTAGGGTTTCAACCACCTAGTTTAGAAATGTTTCAACTAACAAAGGCGCTGAATAGCTGCCATTGTGTACGAATTATATTAGTAAAATTTGTTAGCACCGAAGCCTCCAGTTTCTATTTACAAGCTGCTTCGTGCCACTCGTAGCGGAAAAACTCGCTTTGTAAGTTAGTAAATTGTCCTTGTGGCCTCGGGTTATGTATTGATTCGCTTCGTTCGCAAGCTCGGTCGTCGCCCTTGGATCAGAAGATGCCCCCCCGGTAAAATCCCCCACGTGTACCGGGTACTTTTATGGTATTTTACGTTTTGAAAGATTTTGAGGGAACCAAGCGAGCAATAAGGTCGTGTAAAAAGATAAAACGTTCAGAATAATATCCTACATATATTGTTTTATATAAAACGCTAAAAAGGTTTTATTCTAGCACGAAAAATCTAAAAAATAGTTATTTCCCGTCAAAAAACGTGCTTTCGGTTGTTGGATTTTTTAAATTAACGAACTCGTCCGAGTGACTTAGAAATCCAACGAATTTGGATCAAATCGGGCTTAAAATGCGGCCACTAGAGTGCGAACACATATAGGCGGGTTACACACTGAAGTAGCGTGGCATGCAGCTTGATGCAAGTGGCAAGTAGCTGCTCGCCACGCGAAAATCAACCAATGCTTTTAAACGGGTTCCTACACACTGAAGTAGCAATGGCGTGGCGCATCTTCCATGCATCACGCTGCGCCACGCATCTGCCACTTGAACACCGATCGGTCGGTGTTTGGCGATGCATGCCACACGCATCTTGACCCAGCGCATGCGCAGATACCACTCTCTGGCCTTCGTCAGTATTTAATTCAGGTCTGATTTGTGTTCTACAGGTTCTAAATTGAACAAATCTAGAAATATTTATCTGAGTTCAATAAAATTTGAACCACATATAGAAAAAATATTTATAATAATAATATAAATAAATCAGATTGTTACAACAAATTGTAATACTTTTACTGATTAGGCCTATAAAAATTACTTTCCGATATCTTTATTCGGTGAAAAATTTTTTGTTCATGTCTTCAGTAAAAATTGAATTACTTTACAAATATTTAACAGATTTTAATAAAATTTGAACTACGTTTAGAAAACATACCTACAATAACAATTTAAAAAAATCAAATTGTTACAACACATTTCAATACCTTTACTGATTAGGCCTATAAAATCTACTTTCCGATATCTTTATTCGGTGAAAAATTGTTTGTTCATGTCTTCAGTAAAAATTTAATAACTTTAAAAATATTTAACAGATTTTAATAAAATTTGAACTACGTTTAGAAAACATACCTACAATAAAAATTTTAAAAAATCAGATTGTTACAACAAATTTTAACACCTTTACTAACTAGGCCTATAAAATCTACTTTCCGTTATCTTGATTCGGTGAACAATTTTTTGTTCATGTCTTCAGTAAAAATTGAATAACTTTAAAACTATTTAACCGATTTTAATAAAATTTGAACCATGTTTAGAAAACATACCTACAATAACAATTTAAAAATATCAGATTGCTACAACAAATTTCAACACCTTTACTGACTAGGCCTATAAAAATTACTATTTACAATTCGACAAATGGTGAACAATATTTTTTTTATTTTTTATTATTTGACATTTATTTTAGTTATGTATTGGGTTATGAATATAACAAGTTAAAGATAATTTTAATGTGAATCCAAATCTGTTTTAATATTTAAAATCGAATATATAGATCAAAAGATATGTACATTTAAAAAATGTATTGTAAATTTTGTTTTCAAAGTATGTACGTTTTCGATGCTAAAAATTTTATAATAATAATTTATAAATAAAGTAATTTAAATTTATTTTCCAGCTAACAACAGGAACAGCTCATCTTCACTTGTTGACATTTTTGAACATACTGAGTATAGTCAGATATAAATGTATGGCCATGTGGCGCCATTCCAGTGTGTAAGCTCCTTGCATCGTACTCGCCGATGCACTGGCACGACGCATGCAGCGTGCCTCCACGTGGCAGCCACGCCACTTCAGTGTGTAACCCGCCTTACACATATACAGAGTGTCCTGCGACCATATGAACAAACTTTGTCACGTTATTCAGCATGTCAAAAGAAACAAAAAATGTAATATAACATGTGTCCTATCTCATTCCGTTTTCGGTCTGTCTGTCTGTATGTGTTTTTTACAAAATACTTAATATTTTTAGAAGTAGAAAAAATATTGATTTCAAACTTTGTACACCTATTTTTTGCGTAACTTTTTATCGCTGTACGAAAAATTATAACAATATTTTAAATATTTTCAAAATGGCGGCCGTTTATAGTTTTTAAAGTCAAATATCTCAAAAACAGCTGACTTTACAAAAAAAGTTACAAGAGACAAAAAAGTTTACTTTTTTAATGACAAACTCAATGGTTTTTTAATTTTTTCTGTAGCTCAAAAGACAACACAGATATTGACAAAAAAAAAGGAAAAATGTATTTCTTGGTAGTTGTCAACAATACCCAGAATTACTCTAGAAACTAAATATTTTAAAGTTATTTTGAGCTAAAATAAAAAGTTATTTGCATAATGTTCCGAGCACTTTCTGAGCTGATTCCACTAGCAAAAATAACGAAAAAAGTTAATTTATTCATTGGTCTGGAAATGCTTTGTTAGAGAGTTACAGCTAGCGAAAGATTTTACCCGTGTTTCAGATTACTCACAGAAACGAATCCCTAATGAAATATGTAGGGCGTTAATTAAGGTGTAAAATTTAAATTAATTTAATTTAATTTACGTAAAATGAGTATATAAATTTAATAAAATAAGTCCCAGTGCTGTAACTGCAATAATTGTTAATACAGGGTGTCTTGCAACCATATGAACAAACTTTATCACGTTATTCAGCATGTGAATATTATTAATATTAAATCATTAATAAACTGCAAATTTTATCAAAAAAATTTAAGACACAAAAAATTTAGACAATTATAACATGATGAATAATTTATTCTTATTGGCTGAAGGATAACTAAGACTAGGTATACAATGCAGTTGCCTGCTTGCAATATTGAGCGGAGCAAGTATTTTTGTAATCAATACTTTGGAGAAATATAACCACGAATCGATTTTGCCCTTAAATAATATTTATTTGATAGATTATTTTTTACTCATAATTTGTTACTAAATAATTGTTAAAACAGTATAATCTTCTTTATTTTTTAAACTTCTACTACTTTATAAAATTACTATTAAAATGGATGCGATTACAAATAATACATTCATTTATGATTGAATAAGGGAACGAAGACGTGCCAGTTCTCGACGTTTTGTTGTCCAACCCGCATTGTTGTTGATTTACTTAAGAAGGCGATCTTGAGCAAAGCCTGGTTCAATTATTAGTCCTTCAATTGACCGAACCCGTGAAACTGCTACATAAGTAAGACCCAGCGCAAACTCTGATGAACCAATGTCAACTACTGCTTTATCAACGGTAATTGTCTGAGCCTTATGGACAGTTATGGCATAGGCAACTTGGAGAGGAAACTTCTTTCTTGTACATGATACATTATTTTTACGGTATCCAACAGTATGTGGTAAGATTGGAAGTGAGCCATTGAACGTTGGTCCTTGGTATCCATCAAAATGTACCAAAATGTATATTGGAAAGTCATCCAGATAACTTATAGGCCTAGATCTATTAAGTTCTTATACGATATCAACCACAGTTCCCAGAGTACCGTTGCATAAGCCTTGGGACGTCCAAATATTTTGACGTAGTATTACGCGACAACCTTGGGAGAGCTGCAGAATTGCCTGTAGTCCTTATGCTTCATCGTCTGATGCATTACATGCTGTTGCGTTGTTATTTTTAGCTTTTATTAGAGCTACAGGCTTGTTCAAGGACCGTAACATCTGTTGATTATACTGTTGTACGTCGTCTATATTTGCTTTGATACGTATTGAGCTTGAGAAACTTTTAATTGTAGCAACGTTGTTTGATGCAAATCGTGTTTTCAGTAATTCATAATCAGATAGAGTTAGTTGTCCTAGTGCCAAACGCTCTAAAGTGTCTCTGAAACGGCGCTGATCATCTCCAATTTGACGCATTACCTGCTTCAACTCAAATACTGTCTTAAATTGTTCGAAAAGAAATCTTCCTTCAACCGAAATAACATTTCTTGCATCGGCTGGAGCTAGTAATGAGCGATCCAGAACTGGTGGTAACTGGTTGAAATCACCAAAAAGGTAGACAATACAACCACCAAAAGGTAACTCTTGATGATTAGCGTATGCCTGGCGCAGACGTTTATCGATAGTGGAGAGCATTCGAGTTCCAACCATTGACATCTCATCGCAAATAATGACTTTAATTTTACGAAAATCTTCCTGCAATTGGCGCTCGGCCTTGCCTGATAGATCGGAAACGATACCACCACGTGTTTGAATTATGCGTAGTGCTGTGTGTATTGTTTGTCCGTTGATGTTATTAGCAGCTACGCCTATCGGCGCCATCAAAAGAACGCTCGACCTACCATGTACAGATTCAATCGTATACCATTTGATGTATTATAAATGACTTCCCGGTTCCAGCTGCTCCTTGCACGAGTGTAAGATTTTCGCTCGAGTCATTCGCTAGTTGCCGTGCTAGGTGGTCCAGTATTTGTTGTTGATCCTCGTTTGGGAGTAACTGATTAGTAGAAGTGTTTGTAATCCTTATGTAAGTTTCTTTCTGGTTTTGTATGAAATCTAAATTCTCTTCCAGTCCAGGATATTTGTCGAATGTGCCAAACCCGTCGTATTCACGATCTATATCACGATAACCTAGTATCACGTCTTCAGGTGCTTGGTTGGGAAGTGTTCTTGCCAACTCCTGCCAGTCATGGTAATCTTCTTCTGGTAGTACCATGTGCTCATATTCGACATTTTCGTTATCTGGTAATTCCCAAAGTAGAATGTTCCGTGAAGTGAAAGATTCTTTCCATGTTGCGTGTGTCTTTAAAGCTTCATAGTTTCGCCATGCGATGTGCATCAGTAATTTTTGCTTGTAGTAGATCTCGTCATTTTCTCAATTCACTCCCGGTTTTACTATTGGACGGAGCTGTAGGACCCGTGATTTTCTATGGGTGATAAGCCTACCGCGAGCAATCTTATGCATCGTGGCAAACTCGCATAATGTCATTTGTTCTTGCGTTACTAACCTCATAGCATAGTGGTCCATTATAGAACTTGGAATAAACTCGTCCGTATCTGTATTCGCCACGGCAACGTAGTCATCCGTTGAAATGTAGAGTTTTACAAATTGCCTACTGGAATGATACAATGGATCACCAGTGAGTAAATGCATAACTTCGCATGCTGAAATATCACGTTGGCCTATTACTTTTGTTAACATTTTGGTGAATGCCTTTTTCGCGTGATCATTGGGTGTACAGCTGGTCATAATTTCTGTGAACATCGTTCGAAAATCTTGAGATTGGGGTTCTCCTTTTGTCGCATATTTTGATATGTAATTCACAATAGCATGTTTGGATGCGATAATTTTGCAGTCAGTGTTTGCACGCCACAGTTGGGACACGAAGAGGTTGTGATCATTCAATAGTTCGTCGTTTCTCTTGGCTTTATACTGCCAGACTCCTTGCTCATCTTTTGTCAATGTAGAGTCCAATAATTGTGGTTTTGGAAATTTGAACCGACATTCTTGTGGATGTGAGACATCTTTTAGGCAGTAAACACTGTGTTGAGTGTGACGCTGTACTCTGTTTAATAGTTGTGCGACATCTGTTGGATCTCCAAGTACTACGTCAGTCGCCCAAACACTTGAAGGATGCTTTTCAGCTCGTGGTACGTCTTTTCCAGGGTTGTACGCTGACACGATAACATCATAATAAGCTTTATAACTTGCTAAATCATCGATTGACGCAGAGTCAAACGTACGGACATCTGGCGCATTTTCAAGCCAAAGTACAGCATGAACGTGAGGACTTCCACGGTGTTGGTATTCAAAACGCCACCAGAAATCAGTAATGTTCAACTTTTCCTTCAATATGTCCATGAAAATGCAAACACGCTTCGAGAAGTACTCGTCCGCAATAAGTGGGTTTTCGCTAAGTTTTTCTTGCATCAGTTGGCTTGCTTTTTTCTAAGTAAGTAAATTGAATTCTTCGGCAGATATACCGAAATGTCTCACCAAACAATTCCACCAGAGGTCTGCAGCGCTTAACGTAAGGAATAACGTTGGCACGCCTAGCTGATTGACCATTGACTGTAACTCTAAACGCCGTTGGTACCTGTTGGGTTTTTAACCAAATAAACAAATATACACAGTCTGGTGTAAGCGTTTATATTTAACGTACAGATAAATTCCTTGTATCTACCCAAACTAACAATAATTATATGTAATAAATTCACATAGACAGAACCAATTGCACTTGACATGATGTGTGCCACGAACTTGTTGCATCTCGAACTGTCGTTTTCATTATATGCTGCACCGGATATCAGTGCTGTCTAGAGCATATACATTTCTAAGTTATAACAGTACCAGAACGATGACGTGCCACGGATTTTGGAACCCCATGTAAGTAAACGTTTTATTATCGACGGGTTTCGGTTAATTTCGGCCACTAATTGATGGATATTACCAGAGAAGTCATTTTTCTTAGCGAAGATAGCACTCTGTCGACAGGCATCGTGTCTTTGCATTGTATTCAGACAGAAAAATCGGAATCGGGGATCTTGAGAAAATCGCATGTCTTCATATCTCATAAGAAACTCACAC
>JAGFPH010011699.1:7598-33377 GCA_018207615.1 Philaenus spumarius | reverse complement strand
TCACTCATGCATTATAAATAAATATCCTTCCTAAAATTATATTTTTATAACTTTGTATGATAATACATTTTACCAAATATTGCAAATATTCATATTATTTAATAATCATCTACATACAAATTTAAATCACGTACATTTCATATTACTAATTTTACCTTGCAAATAAAAAAAATGATAAAGAATTATTAGTTGTATAAAATATTAAATCAATCTTGTATATAAATATGTAAAAAAATAATTAATTCAGTGAATGGTACCTACATAATTATAATGAAGAAAAAGAAATACAAAAAAGAAAAAGAAATTGGATGTGAGGCAGTAATAGTTCGAAGAATATGTTCAAAATAGAGTTTTGAACCAGGCAGACCCACAGCGTTTTAAAACGGTTGTTTTAAACGACTTACATAGGCCTGTCACATATACAGTCACTACTACAGTCAGTGTTTAGTAAATGATATTTGTCAATGACAGTGATCTCAATTTCAAACATTTCAAAATTATTGTCACAGTGGCAAGCAGTAACACCATACATCAACAACATAACATAACATAACAAATTCAACTTCAAATTTACATCAACAATGATCGTATGATCACCGTGAGCATTAATATTTTGCTCCTAAAATCTATAAAAACAAAATTACTAGAAACTAATAATAGCCACGATTAAAAGTAATAACAGCTTAAATTAAACTATAGCAAATCTTAATAGTTGTAGTTTGATGTTTACAATTTTTTTTATTTTAAGATAAAAAGAGTAGGCTATAAATGTGAGAATTTTTAGCTTATACAGAACTTAAATGTTTTACATTTCCACGTCATCTTGCTAAATTTTGTATAGCTTGTTCGATAATTTTTTTAATAAAATGAGAGTTTTATTAATACTTCTCGATATTAAAAAACTTAAGTAACTTCAAATAACAAAAATATCAGCTGTAATCATTAAGTTAGGTAAACTTTGTTTCTCCAAGGAAGGCTTACTACTATAGTTCTAGTCGGTAATGATTTTATTGTCGTTTTACATAGGCAATGTTGTTGTAAGTTAAATTTTTAATCGAATGTATTATTTTGCATTTAATAATTAATCAAATGAGTTGTATTTTCATTAATTTCTTCTGATTGTAAAAGAAAAATAACTTAACAAAGGTGTATAAACATTGAACATTGTATTTTCTGTTTTAGTTAAATACAAATATTAAATTGTATCTTTTTCATTTTTAACCCCTGATAAAAACAGAGGGGTGTTAACATGTATACCTGTGTGTCTGTGTATCTGTCTGTGGCATCGTAGCTCCCAAACTAATGAACCGATTTTGATTTTTTTGTTTGAAAGGTGACTTGATCGAGAGTGTTTTTAGCTATGATTCAAGGAAATCTGTTCAGCCGTTTAGGGTTTTTAAAATTTTGAATTTATCTGTTACATTTACTCAATTAAGGAATTCATATCGTACAGCTAGTATCTTCCATCAGCATGGAAACTTCATGTTTTAGATTACACGTAATCAACTATATATATACATTTTTGTAATAATTGACTTTCACTGTCATAAAGTTAGGTATATTATATTCTGTAAATATGATAGACCTTATGTACAATTGCAGATGAAATATTTGCACCTGGATATAATTACTTCATATAATTGGTTCAATGTAACTAATGTCTGTTGAAACCAATATAACATAATTACTTGTTTGCTTTAAATGTAGTTCCTATTAAATTGTCTTATGTAGGTGGTTAGAAATGTTATAATATTATACACTCCCATACAATAATAATAATAATACACTCCATGTTATAATATTATGTTATGTCTCATACACTCGCAAAATTATAATAAACAAATAATGTAAATGCCAATTTATAAAAACGAGTTTAGTGGGAATGCAAAGTGTATCCGAAAGAAAAATTGAACTTATTTGTAAATTAGTGGAATGATTAATAATCATATTTTTAGTAAATTGATAACTGATATAAAAAGTGAAGTGCTATATCTGTAGGCTTACTTCATGGTAAACAATCTTATCTTGCCAGCTTCATTTATCTAATCATAAACTAACTCAATCCCAAATTTAAGACGTTATTAATAAAATGTAATGTAACTATCATTATGAAAAACTAAGTAATACACTTTAAATTGGAAAACAAGGCCTAACATTGCACAAAATATTTTTTTATCTATTATTTTTAATTACCTTTTAGACAGTGTTGAAGTAAAACACTTATTACTCAATTACTTATTGTTTCATATTTATGTGTTTTTTTATAGTAAACTTAAAGATACTTGCCAGACAGATAGGTTTATTTGTATGCAGCTTTATCTATATTCCAGCTATTATATTTTAGAAAAATGTATACAACATTGGCAGTGACGGAGCCAGGATTTTGTAAGGGGGGGGGGGGGTCTGGATAAAGTGGCCTACCCGGGGGATCTGGGAAAGTGGTAGTCGGGGAATTTTTTTTTGAAATTTTGACCCTGAAAATAGTGTTTTGATACAACAGCTTTTAGCTTAAAAATGCACATCAAAATATGTTTTTATATACAAATTACTACTTTTTTTATTAAATAGACTACCTATTTTTAAAATACTCAAGTACACAATTTAATTAACTAGACTCTAAAGAATTAGTAGAATGTGTAAATAATTGAAATAATACAAAGAAAAGCTAAATAAGTAAAAAAATGTATTTAAAGAAGGAATATAAAATACAATCTGCCAATTTAAAAAAAAAATCATATAATTGGTATATTAAATAAACTAATATGTACTTTTCATAACATAAATCTGTGAATTGACTGATTAGCCATGACATTTAAAACATCTGTGGCAGTGAACGAGACTGGATAATGAGTAGGCCTAGACATTAGAGCAAGTCCTGTCAACCGTTCAATACTTACCCTATTTCGTAAATAGGTCTTAACTCTTTTCAATGTAGAAAAAGAGTGTGTAAGTTCTGCCTCACATTCTGAAACTGGTAAAATTCCTAGAACAGTTAATAAGTATCTAATGTTAGGGTAGAAACGCTTGCTGCATGAATCTAAAATAGTCAAAAGCTTTTTAGGCCTATCTTCTCCCTTAACTCCACTCCACTTTTGGCACCATTGTACATATTCCGAGTCCAAAATAGATTCAGATACCTTGTCTTCATAAAACAAAACTAAATTTTTTAACAGAGAAGCATTTGCCAGTTAGCAGTTTTCCGGTAAGAGTACTTCTATGGCTGAGAAGAACTCTTAATTTTTGTCAAATCTTGTCTCGAGATTA
Organism: Philaenus spumarius; assembly: GCA_018207615.1. Classification (NCBI taxonomy): domain Eukaryota; kingdom Metazoa; phylum Arthropoda; class Insecta; order Hemiptera; family Aphrophoridae; genus Philaenus; species Philaenus spumarius. Next base: position 30,113 of record JAGFPH010011699.1, on the reverse strand, counting down.
ACAGTCATTTTGTCTAAACATTAGCTGGCACAAAAACTGTTCTTCTACACAAAATAGCAGAAAACTTACTTATTTTTCGTCATTAGGGTGAACTAAATGTTGATTATAGTTGTCGCTGATACAGAAGCTGCTACTTGTTGGCTGATCAGTTTAAAAACTTAAAAATCTTTCCTTGACCTTGGTCTTTATTGTGTTTTTTATTAGGCCTACCACTCACGCTTAAAAAAACACTTTTCCCTCGATGAATAAAAGTTTTACAGATTTACTCATTTAGTATAACGCACCGACCGCACTTGCTACTGCAACATCTACATATGCAACAAACAGACAGATGGAGAAGGACGGGCGAGTTCACCTAATTAGGTCTGAGAATGCGACAATGGCTGAAGTGGAAGTTTGGCCCTGCAGTGCAAAAACTAGAGTATCATAATGTGAAGTATCTAAACAAAATAACCGTCCCTGGTCCTTTCTTGGCCCATCAATACTGAATATTCCGTATCTCATTGTTTTGTACGGAGTCACAAACAAAATAAAATTTCATAAAAAAAAAAAAAAAAAGAACAGGGGGGGGGGGGGGTCCGGACCTCTCTAGCTACGTCCCTGAACATTGGACCTCTAGTTTTGTAACAATGTGCATACTTTCACCCTTAGCCCTTAGCACGCTTATTACCTATTTTCTGGAACATTATATAAAAATACTCTTACAACTTGAAAGTTATCTTGTTCTTAATTTGGAAAATATAAATATTTTACAGTGCTCAGACTCGCAATTTAAGATTTAGTTTTGTAGCTAAATTTAGTTTTAAAAATAAATTTTCCTTACTGATGAACACATTATATGAGCAAGAAAGTCTATCTTTATTGTATGTTCAAAATGTAAAATAAACTTTGACGGTGATTTGAGCCTATGTGTTGAAAACCCAATAATCACTGTAATGGGTCATTGATTTTTTAGTAGCTAGCCTATTTAGTTTTTGTAAAGTTGAGGACTTCCTCTTACCTTTTCTGTAGGAGAAGTGGTTGGCATAAAACAATAAAAATAGTTGGATTACATAGTAATTGTAATGTTTAGTTTGAATGTATTTTTCTGTTGGTCTAAATGTGTTGTTGATAAAGTATGTATTTGCTTACTGCTGTTTGCTGTAAAAAGCAAATATATGTGTGCAGTCAAATGGATACATTTGCGGGTATCCAACTTCCTTATTACAAAATTTTTATGTGCCATTTTTTAATATTAAAGTATCCTTTTTTAGGTGTTATAAAAAGTTATAACAGACAGTGTTGCAGCAAGGGCTCTGATTAGCGCGAAAACAATTTTGCAATTACGAACAAGAAGTTGAAAAAATTTTAAATGTCTAAAGATATGAACTAGAAACAAACCCAACTAAGTTCAGCTTTAATATGGTCCATAGCTAAAAACAATATTGGCATAAAACAATAAAAATAGTTGGATTACCTAGTAATTGTAATGTTTAGTTTGAATGTATTTTTCTGTTGGTCTATAAAAAAAATATTCAAACGACCTTTTCAACGTGAATTCTGAATCATCATTTGACTTTCAGATGAGGATGATGGTTTGAAAATTAAAAAAAGGGATTGTTTGAAAGTTTTAAACATAAGCATAATTTGCATAGGATTAAGTTACTTGGCAAATTATCTTTTTTGCAGATCAAGTAAATTCCAGAACAATAAATGCCAAAATTATTGTAAAGAGATGATGTTTTCCAGAATAAGTATTTGTTGAGGAAGAAAATGCTAAATAGAACTTCTCTTTGCAAAACTGCATAGAACTACAGATTTTAAGCAGAAAAATCCTGGTTTTCTTCTATTAGTATCAATTATTTATTTGATTTTAAGTTATAGCTGATGTTTTTTTACTGAAATACATTGTCTTGTTTTGCAAGTTCATAAATGTTATTAACAAATAATGTTGTATTTTAACAAGTCTTTCTTCATTTTTTTATTTTTACTCTAAATTTTATAGAAAAAATGTTAATATCAATTACCCTTCGTTTTTGTTTACAGATTGCTATCAATGGGAATCATCACTCAATATTTGAACACCGGACCCCTTTTTCAAGAGTTACTCACCTTTCAATAGATGGGCAAGTGACAATAACTTCTATTAACTTTGGTGTACCAGTTCCATCGGGTTATGGAATGCCCGTACCAGTGCCTACTCCTGCTTATGCTCCTTATCCAACTCCAGGAGGGATGCCCATGCCAGGAGCTCTACCAACTCATCCACCTGGATATTCTCCTGGATATGGGGTGATTATATGTTAATAAAATAATATGTACTCATTAGAGCAATTACCCAACCTACTATGAGAAACAGTAGAACCCTGTTAATCTAAAATAGTGGAGCCTGACTTGTAGATATTTGATTATACAGTTGAACTTGGTTATAGCGTCAATGAAGGGACCAAACAAATGTTGATGCTACGTCCGAGTGACGTTATAAAGATGTACCAACAGGAAATCATATTTTTGTTACCTTGAGTGAAAGGACAAACAACTATATTTATTTTTATTTTATTTATTTGAACCAGTAAGAATATTACATACGTATTTTTATTATACAGTAGTAATTCATACAGAGGTATGAAAATACCTGTGCGTAGGAAACTGGCATATTACATGCTAATTAAACTATAAACTAAGAATATAAAATGTATCAAGCATGCAAAATGTAGGAGACAACAAAATAAATATGTTTGCTAACAAAAATAGAAATCTTCAATCAGATTCCAATAAAAACCAAACAATAACAATAATCAAACAATTAATAAATATAACAATAATTAAATTTAATACTAAAATTATATATTTTCTCGTATCCATTTTTTTAACTTATTCTTAACAAGTTTATTGCTTCTATACGTTGCTAATGTTTTACATTCATTAGGTAATCTATTGAACAATTTAACAGCAACAATATAACTATTCTTATTGTCAATTGTTTTACAAATCTTTGGTAAGACAATACTCTTATTTCTAGTTCTACTTGCTGAAATTTCATATTTACATTTAAGTTCATTATAGTGATATACCATTGATTCCAAACAAAATAATTGTTCCAAGTTTAAAGGACAATTGTTTATTTCAAAAACATTCCTCTTTATTATTTTTAAAATTTTATTCTGTAGTTGTTGTAAGATATTTAAATTATTAGAGTATGCTCCACCCAAGCAACTATCCCATAACTTATAACACTCTGAAAAAGAGCATAGTAAATCACCATAAGAGTATTGACCTCCACAAACTTAGATAATTTATAAAAAACATAAGTAAGATATTTGGTTTTATTTATTATACATTCAATATGCTTATCCCATTTCATATTATAGTCAATTATTACTCCCAAGTATCTACAACTTTCAACTCTATTTAACATTTTATTTCTAATTGTTATTTCCATATCCACAGGAACGCTGTCGCAGTAGTTACCAAAAGTGATATAAACCGTTTTATCAATGTTCAAAGTCAGTTTATTGGCCTCTAACCATAGATCTATTTTTTGCAATATTTCAGTCATATTATTTTTAGTTTCAAGCCGGATTAATATACGGATTAATTAATACGGTATTAATATTATTGGAAAAATTATTCATGACGTTTATTAAAAAGAAAAACATTTTCTTTGAATGAACAGTAGTGTCCCGATAATTTAAGCTAATTGGAGCTGAGGTCACCTACAATTATAAATTAGGGGAATAGACAGAACGTTTCTTTTTGTACTACTACAACTTGCCATGATTAAGAACTTACAGTAGTAAAAAATCTGACAGCACCTAACAAAAAAAAAAAAATTGCATACAGTAAATTGACTCACTTATACACAATGCAAAGCTCCAAGCAGCTGGGGTGGGGGGCAACTGTCTGATCACAACTACATAAGTGTCTCACCAGGCTATTCAATTGAGTGGTTTATCCCGTGCTTTTGTATTGTCCGAACACTTTCCCAGCAAGGTCATGGGTTTAGTTACACACAGCAAACAACTGACACTGCGTAGCGTGTGAATTGTCCCTTAGGAGGGGTGGGAGTGTTAGCAGTGTTGCTACAGTGGAAACCCCCTCTACCGAATTTGATGGGACCTGCCGAAGATTACATTTTACGTGTGAAAAAATACATAATTTGTTTCACGGTTTGATTCTGAGGAGGGAGAAAATAGGCGGCCTGACATCAAAGGAAAGGAGGAATTCTAACATTTTTCGAGTTCTTAGAAAACTGATTTCAATGTTTGACATTGATATTTTGCAGATTTATAACGTTACAACCGAGTGGATAAAATATTTATTGACGCTAAAACAGGGGTTTATAATATCGTAAAAGATAATAATTTGACTGGACCTTAAAAAACATGACGCTATGTCCGAGTTGACGCATTAGCCGAGGCAGTTAAAACCAAGTTCAACTGTATATACGATCATTGTTAGAATTTAAACCCTTTGCAAGCCAGTAAAGTATAACTTATTTTTACTGTAGGACAAAGTTTTGTAAACAAATTTGTTTTAAAACATAGCTTATAGTCAATGTTTTTAAATTTTGTTGAACGTAATGCCTTGGACTAATACAATATTTTATTTTGTAAATATTTATGTCCTAAATGTATTAAAAACGTTATAAAATATTTAAATGCAATCAAGAAAGCAATATATAGGGCACTAAACTAGGCGTAAAACAATTTATAAGCTGCTAAAGAAAGTAGTGGCAGATTGTAACATAAATAAGCAGCTTCTCAGTGATTGCTAGAGTAGACTTCCTCGGCTTTCTGGTGGGACTACAGTAGATTTTCATCATGCCATTTTTATGAATTACGTATCATTGCTACCTTGAATGCATGTGTCTCAACACATTACTTATTTAGAGAAACTAAATTATACACTGTGTTCATTCTGCTAAAGTTAGTAAGTGTAAATTCTTCTAATGGCTATAAAATTTGATTTTTCCCATAGACATTGTTGGATTGTTATATATTTTCCTCTATGAAGGTTATAGGCAGCAGTGGCTTGCTAAGGGTTAACATAATTTAAATAAAAAAATGGTTATTATTCTTTTTATTTATAAAACATTTTAATTTTATTGTTAGTGTCAAGAAAACGGATAAACAAATCTGATTTGTGATCTACTTCTTTTTATGACATTAGTCTAATGTTACGAACATTACACTACAGTACAGTGTTGATATTTCATCTAATTAGTTAGAAACTCTTACAGTCTAGAGTTTGCCTTTTAATCGGTTTACCCATACCAGGGTTCCTACCGTCAGGGAAGGTCAGGGAAAATTGTTTTTTTTTTCATATCAATAACATAAAATAACTCGTGTTTTTTTTTTGCATGATAACATCTCCAGTAGTATGTTAAAAGTCATAAAAAAAACTTTTAAGAAGTAATACAAAGTAGCATGTTTTTAAGTTGCCATAAGTTTTTAATCATGGCAAGTTGTACTAGTGTTGCCAATAATCATGGCAAATGTTGCCAATAATAGAAATACTGTATAGTTGTTTGTCCTTTCATTCAAGGTTACAAAAATACAATTTCCTGTTGGTACATCTTTATAACGTCAATCGGACGTAGCGTTAACATTTGTTAGGTCCCTTCGTTGATGCTGTAACCAAGTTCAACTGTAGTTCCAATTACTGTACAATATATGGAGGAAGTAGAACAAGTTGAAATCATTGTTTGTAACTTAAATAAGTTATCCTGGTTAGTGGTGCACTGATACCTCTTCTTTACCATGCATTTTTTAAATGTAAATATATATTTTTGGTAATTAATTTTTTCTAAGATTCATTCAGAGTGAAACTACTCAATTACAAATAGTTAAGGCGATATTTAAAATTTGTATCATTCAAACTTTGTGTAATAGAAGTTTCTATTATCGTCTCATATTTTATATGATTTCACTAAGTTAATGAAAGAATTTTGTTTCGAAACTTTTGATTGAGTAATGAGCCTATGGGAATAAAAAGTGTTTACACTACAAATAACACTGGATTCACCTCTCTTTACAACTTAAAATAATTTAACCATATCAAGTTCTAAATACATCTAAAACAATTTTCTACACTTCTCAGTTTTAGATTTACTCGTTTACATAGACTGGTTAAGTGTTGTATCAAGTAGATAATGTTTAATATCACTAGTAGAAAAGAATTAAGATTTTTTTTAAACTACACAAAAATTAAAATTTTTGCAAATTATGTAACAAAAATATCTTTTAAAATGAAACATGAAAGAATAATATGTAGTTAATGTATTTCTCATCAAATTTGTTTTCAATTTTAAATGCCATGTAAAATTAAAGCAAAGTAATTGCATGTTTCCAGCCCACAGGAGGTACTTATCCTATGCCATATCAATCGTCCATGCCTTACCCTCCATCATCGCCCTATCCAACATCTTCACCTTATCCAGCATCTTCGCCTTACCCGACATCAACGCCTTATGGAACACAATACCCTACGAATAAAAAATCTTCGTTGTTAGACAAAGCTACTGCGGCAGTAGCTGGTACTGCAATAGGCGCTGCAGTTTTGGGTCATGTGAGTACGGTAGTTCGATGCATGTGTAGCTGTGTCAGGTTGTTGGTTGACATTTATTAACAAAGTACCATATTCAGTGTAAGGCAAAAATATTGCAACTTTTGTTTAGTACTAGATATTTGTTTGTCTAGTTATTTTAGATATACCGTAGAGTTCCGGTAATTCGAGTCACGATAATCCGAGGTTCCGTGTGACTCGAGCCACAAATAGCGCCTTCAATTTACAAAAATACCATAGAAACAAACTTTCCCGCCAATGCTGTATTCCCCACCCCTCTCTTACAAGGTCAATCGACACTAATCCGGGTGTGTCTAAAAACAAATCAGTCCCACACAGCGCTACTCTACATTAATCAACAAACAGGAGCTACTGCAGCCGATAGCGTGTTACTCTCAGCCTGTTGTTGGCGTGACATCGTTGCAGTGTAGTTAAACAAAAAGCTATTTTTGATTTATTTAAAAAGTAAATTTACATTTTTGAACTGTATATAAAATTACGTTTGTAGCTCAGTGTTTAATACAAAATAGTGTATATGTAATAAAACTTCAATTTTTGCAGTAATATGAGGATTATAAATGGTAGTTTTCTTTTAACCTCTGCATATTCCGTGTAATTCGAGTTTCACACAATCCAAGGTATTCTCGGTCCCATTCAACTCGAAATATCAGGACTCTACTGTAGAAGTAAAACTTACAGAATATTTTATGAACTGGATACTCATATTTTGATATTAGAGGTAGAATACTGCTGCACCAAGGATATATTAACATTTGTCAATACAATGATTCAATCTTAAATTGCGGGCGGGACCAACTTCAACAATATTTTATGAACTGGATACTCATATTTTGATATTAGAGGTAGAATACTGCTGCACCAAGGATATATTAACATTTGTCAATACAATGATTCAATCTTAAATTGCGGGTGGGACCAACTTCAACTATAATTTATGATCCATTCATATTTATTGGTGCTAAATTTTTGCTTAAACTGCAGTATCCAGAATTTGGTTTGTAATATTTGTTATGTACTTCTATAGAAAATAATCGAAAGGTTATAAGTCTGGTCACTGTGCCACCTGTCACAATGTTTCCAAAGTAAACATAATTTATTTAAAAACGCTCACAGACAACCAAACTAAGATTGTGCTCAATTCTGTTAAAAAGGGGAATAGAGTGGTGAAGTGCATAAACGTGCTTGTCCAGTTTGCTATATATAGTTGTGTCAGTTTGATTAAAGTTACTAGCATTCTGTTTAATTGTACTATTCCCTGCTATCCCAATCTTCATTATGTCTAACACATAAAGTAAAGATGTTAAGCAACGAAAACCAGAACTTTTCAATATTTTTATTTATTTATTTGCATGCTTCATTATAGGTCAGGTGACCTATAGCTATAGCTTTTAATGTATTTGTCAATCATGTCTTAATGGTAACTTTTCATTATTGTTATGTTGAGGTCGACCACCGATATTAAGAGGTACAGAATGTGTAGCCTATAAGACATTTATAATTTTTACCTTGCATATAATGAATGACCATTAGATGCAAAATTTTATGTTATGGCAAACAAATGTTAAAATTTTTGAAATGTATTGATTAAAATATTTTAAAATAATAGTCCATTAAATTCTACCACTTTTTTACTCTCAAATGTTAGAATAAAGATATCATAACAACATTTAAATACTAAATTTGAAACAAGTAGTTGCCCAGTAATTTTTGTTTGTTTGCAATTGTAGAATTTTCTGCCAGGGTTGTCTAAACTAGGCAATACAGTCAACTCCTGACTAAACGGGATCGGTTTATAAGGGTTGCGGCTCAACCGGGATCGTCAACCGGGCTGAGAGACGAGAGAGGTGGTGGGGCGAGAAGTGAAAAAATTGAAAAAATGAGGGTGACAGGAGGGCGGCCGGCCTTGTAGCAAACGAATAACGACTAACTCGAAACTGATGCTACTGCAATCACGAGTAGCAGTTACTAAGTAGCACTTGTGTTATTGACGTAACATCTCTAGCCGAAAGTGACACACGGCACAGCTCTGAGTTACGTCGAAGACTTTCTTGACTATTTAGACGGTCAAGGTGATGCATTATTATGTGACAAGCTCGTGTTACAAAAAATAAGATCCACAACTTTGAAATAGGAAGCAAACGCAAATAAACAAACAACTCTGACGGACTATTTTAATTGTGTTTGAACATTGTAAATAATATATTGCTGTACTGCTATTTCAATCTAAATAATGCAGTGTTTGTAGTTTTTTTATACGTTTTAGGAGTGATTAACGGTACAGTATATCCATTATGTTTATAATTCTTGTATAATACCTTATATTTGTGCCCTATACTATAACGAATTGCTTTAACCGGGATTTCATATTATCCGTGAGTTTCTTGCCGGTAATTATCCCGGATAATCGGGAGTTGACTGTATTACTATAATGACAAAACTTGGAATTGTTAACAAATTAAACTGTATGTTTCTTAAAAGTGGAAACTATCAGAATCAAGTGTAATATTATACAGGGGTTGCATTATTGTTGTCTTATTCCATATGTTGACGGTGGGTGGTTTAACAAAGCACAATGGTTTAGGTTTGCATTTAGAATCATAGACAAAAATTGTTTCTGTGTAAAAATTTACAGAAAATGTATTTTAACTAATTATTTACGGTATTACTACATAGTTTTATAGTCAAGATTCCAAATTATATTCATCCTTGGTGGAAAATAATTGGTTTTATCTGCATTTAATTTACTAATAAGTATTAACCAATTCACCTTCTTTTTTTTGACGTTTGGTTGAATGTATAAATGACATATTGTATTATTAAAACAATAATTATAGTTTGATCAAATCGAAGGTTTATGTTTATTATTTATAGCGAAATTTATTCCGTTTGTTTTTTATTGTGTGAGCATGAAATAAAAGATTAAGGTGTATTTTTTTTTCAAAAGACAATATTTGCAAAACTAATATTATGTTCAAAGCTACTCAACATAGTTTTGCAGTAAATAGTTATCACAAAGGCTATTCACACATGTATTGATTTTGTTCGTAAGGCAAAATATTGTAAGGACATAATGGCACATGTATTAATTTTGTACGTAAGGCAAAATATTGTAAGGACATAATTTTTTTGAACATTGTGTATCAGTATCCAAGTCACTACTTAAAGTAAAAATTATTATATTTACCTTCGTATTTCCGTCGTGTGACTTCCTTTATATATTACGGCAACGCGTTTCGGAATCTATGTTCCATCGTCTGGCTTCTCTGAAGATCAGGTCGTCATATATTACATTAAAAACACTTCACAAACACAAACACACATGTCATTTAACAAAAACATATATTGATGCGAGGAATCGGTGCGCACCGTTGGAAGGTTGACCAACTACTGAACTGTTGATTCAAGTAATCTTGTTGTCAACGCTTATCGCAGTATCATAAAGCCTATTGGATTTGAAGTTCAGCTGGTCATTTAATAGTTCATCTTTTAATTTAAATGCCTTGTATATTTCGTATTCCTCAGTCCATGTATGTGCTTTTATTGCATACAATTAAAGGTTTAAAATTTTTATCAAAACTCGAATACGTGTGGTCATTGTCCATTATGTGACGGGCAAAATTTGATTTTATGTGGAGTGTCCTTTTTGACAGGTGTTCCTTGTATCGCTGTATAAAAGGTCTTCCCGTTTGTCCTATGTAATATTGTTCACAATCATTACAATTAATCCTGTAGATGCCGGTCTTATCTTCGAGAGGTGTCATTATTCTGGGTTGCAATATTCTTTTAATACTATTCTCTGTTTTATAGGCTAATGTGACATTCAGTTTTCCAAACACATTATTCAATATTTTAGGGAGTACTCTACCATATTTGGCTGGGATATATTTATTTTTAGTAGTTGTCTTCCGAAGTGGATTTCTGTTTTTATGCTTTTTTATAATTTTTTTAGTGGAACAAGAAACTCATGTTAACTTGTAGCAGTGTGGTTGCCATCCGCTGCTACTAAGGTAGGAGGTTGTCATGCCGTTTCCACAAATGCCCTGGCCTATTTGACTAAATGCTCACTTGCAAGGACTAAAGATTTTTCTCGTAGTATCCTGTCTTGAGTTGACTTTTGCTTCTTCCAGCTGATTGTTTTCTTTACATATTGTTTCTTTCTTTAATAGATTAATTATGACTGAAAATATTGACAAAGCAATTCTTATTTATTGGTAAAAACAAGACTGCTTCATTGGGACAAAACATTACACAATTTATAAAGACCAGGAAAACTGTGTTAAATAAAAATTTTGCTGCTACGGAGAAAAAAAGGTAAAATGAATTTGGAGAGTTTTTTATATTTATGTAAAATCTTAAAATACGTCTGTAATTATTTCACTCTAGTTTATTAACCATTACAGTACCGGCTCCTTGGGACCAGACCCAGATCCTAGAAAATGGCTGAATGAACCTAATATAGGCTATAGTTGGGTAATATAAATCTTTAATAAATGATCCATGTGTAAAATCAAGTACAGTAAAACTCCAACTATCCGAATCGCTGATTATCCGAATTGCTTTCAGAATTTCAGAAAAAAATTAAGAAGGGAAATTATTTTACTGCGATTTGTAAAATAATGATTCTGTCTATGTGCGCTATTGCACAAAGGCTTAAAATTGGCGAAGCACGCAATGCTCTGTGTATTGAAATTACTCCCAATATGCGGGTTGGCGTGGGAAGCACGCAGTGCATTGTGCATTGAAAACATTCCTAATACGCGGGTTGGCGTGCGAAGTTAGATTAGGATACGGATTAACTTTATAAAACCAATACAACATTTGAAGTTCAAAGTGAGTCCCTACACTTTCCTAATTTCAGAAGAAGTGATATCAGGGTCTCGAGGGTTGTGTTGTTTTTATAATATATATCTGTTTAAAACAATTGACACATTAAAGGGCTGTAGTGGTGTTTATATAGCAATCTCTCATAGTTTCATCTTAAAGATTGTAAAATTTACTTTGAAAGATGTTGAATTCCCAAAACATAGAGTGTAACGATATTTAGGGTGAAGGATTTACTAAATTGATCATTTTGTTTGGACTCGTTGAATGACATTTTAATTAATATATGTTTTTAGAATCATGGTCACCACATGAGGCCAGGAATGGGTACAGCAGTTGGTGCAGGACTGGCTGGAGCTGCTTTAACAGGACATCTGTCACCAGTTAGTATTGAGAAAACAAAACAAACAAAATCGTTCCTTTTACAAACAGCATGTAGATAGATCATGCAGCTTAAATTTTGCACGCTTCTTCTCAATGCTCATGCTTCTTGTATTTGTCATGCAGCCTTTATTGATGATGAAATCATTATCTCTGTATTACAGTTTACTAATTCTCTGCTAGTTCTTGCAGTTTAATATAATTAATGTCACAGAGAGGGGTGTAGCGTCTAGCCATAGTTTTAGGTTTTACGGTTTTGTGATCTGTTATAATAGTCTAGGATCTGAAGGGGGTTGAGCATACATGGAAAGCCTGACAAAATTTTATTTCTGATTATTGTTATAGGCACTATAGTGATCATGGAAAGCCTTGTCATCGCCCCCCCCCCCTCAGTGTGGTCGACATCACCAGGGGGAGAGGGGAATATGGTGGGGGCGCTGTTTATTAAAACGCTTATAACTTGAGAAGCGTTCAAGATAGAACATTGAAAAAAGCGACAATATACTTCATAAAATATGACCTTTAAAAAGGTTATTACGTTTATAGTCGTATAGATAGTTGGTTTATGAGTAAAGAGCATTTTTATTGGTGAATGAACAAACATTGTGATTAAAATAAGCAAAACCAATCAATAAATTTAAGAAAGCACTGTAGAGGTGTTTTATACGTAGCACTAATATCATTGTATTTGGATAACCTAATAGAACTACGATCCAATGCAATATTTCAATCCACTGGAAATTCGACAATAGTGGCGCTATCTATTGGGGAAACGACGGAAGCGGTGTGAAGCACCAACGCTACCAATGATTTCTCCCTAGCGCTACCTCGCGGCGCGATCATGCACTATTTTCCCGACAATCTTTTTTTCGGCACACAGCCCCCGTATGCATGCTTGATTTATTTTATTATTCATGATCTATACTAATATATTGCCACGCAGAATATGTTCGTATTGCCACGCAGAAATTTGACCGGATTTTGTATATATATTATACAGTAGAACCCCTCTTAACCGGCCTATTTCAAGGAACAACAAAATCAAATATATTAACTGGCCGAAGTCTCAAACATCGATTATTTGACGGACATTTCGGGATGACGCAATGTTATTTGTGCTACTGTATGTGTTAATGTTGTGGCAGAGAAAAGGGGGGAAGAGGAGCGTAACAAAGGAAGCCGCCTTGTCCATTAATTCTTGCCGCGGAAGCAAGAGGGGGGACCAAATCTTGCTTCCCACGGCAACTGTATTATTTTTTCTTGGAATCAATTAACCAAGCGGCATCCTTTGTTTCTCTTTCTTCGTCTGTTTATTTGTCGGAACCTTTACTGAATTTCGTGAGAGCAAAAGTGCTTGAAAACGGGAGGGGAGAAAAGGAGGCGAGGGAAAGGGAGTGGAATGGGGGAGGAGGAAGTGTACTGTACATTTTTCTTTCAGTTTTGTTCTTAAATACAGTACAGTACGCACAGTACAGTAATGTATACATCTGTTTAAATAATACTGTAAATTATCTGTTAAATTAAAATGAGTGAGTTAGCTAAAAGGAAACGTGTGATGGTCTCGTTTGAGACACGGTTAAAAGTGTTAAAAAGACTGGACAGCGGGGAATCGGTAAAAAAGCTCTGTACAGAGTTTAACGTTGGAAAATGTACCATCAACGATTGGCGACGAAACAAACAATCGATTGAAGAAATGTGTTCAAAGATTGAGTCTGAAAAAATTCTTGCAGTTCGGTGCACTAATAAAAAACCAGTTTGTGACATCGTTGACGAAGCTCTTTGGATGTGGTTCGTTCAAGAACGTCGGAGAGGAACCTCTATCAGTGGCCCAATTTTGATTGAAAAAGCATTGGTAATTCATAGTAAAAATGAGAATGCACCAGCATTTTCTGCTAGTCAGGGATGGCTTGATGGTTGGAAAAAGCGCCATGGGATTCGTTTTGCTCACATAAGTGGTGAAAAAATGTCAGCAAATGAATCAATTGCTCGTGAATTTCTGACATCATTTATGGAAGTGATCGACAGTGAAGGCCTAGTCCCTGAGCAGGTGTACAACATGGACGAAACTGGGCTTAATTTTAAAATGTTGCCAAATAAAACTTTTATATCAAGTGAAGAAACATCATCTGCGCCTGGGTTTAAAAAAAATAAAGAACGTATCACCGTTGCTGTTTGCTTCAATGCAGCTGGGACTCATAAAATTCCTCTTTTTGTGATAGGAAAGTCTGCTAAACCACGAGCGTTTAAGAACTTAAATTTATTAACATTTCCAGTGTACTACAGGTCCCAAAAATCAGCTTGGATGAACTCCAATTTGTTTGAAGAATGGTTCAACTTCGAATTCGTCCCAAAAGTGAAGGCACACTTAAAGAGCAAAAATTTACCAATGAAAGCAGTCCTTCTTCTCGACAACTCTCCAACTCACCCCCACTTAAGTGATGTGGATGGCATACAATTTATGTTTTTGCCTCCAAATGTTACCAGCTTGATACAGCCTATGGACCAAGGAGTGATAGTCGATAGAGTGATTGAAAAGACGGTACCGCCGTAAGTTACTTTCCGAAATTTTACTTAGGTGTGAGGATGAAAACTTACCGCTCCTGGATAAAGTGAAGAGGATAAACATCAAGGATGTAATTTTTATGTTGGCCATTGCTTTTGAGGAAATTCCTTCTTCTACCTTTGTGAAATCGTGGAGAAAAGTTTGGCCTAACATAGAAAATCTGGTTGAGAGTAGCAACGATTCAGAGATCGAAGAAATTGAAAATCAAGCCATTTTACACGATCTTCAATCGTTACCTGGTGGGAACCAAATGCAGTTAGAGGACGTGGAGGAATGGATGACAAAAAGTGACGAAGGACTTGAAAACGAATTTTTTACAGACGAGGAAATAATTGGTATCGCCAGTAAAGATGACTGCGAGTACGAAGACGAAGGCGAAATTGCAGAAGTGGAGGACTTGCAAAAAATAACGCACGACGAAGCAAAAAAAGCTGCAGAAATTTTATTGCATTATGTTGAGCAGGAAAAGGATTCAACGGCATTAGATGTGATGAACGTAAGGAAATGGAGAGACTTGGCTTTTAAAAAATCTTTAAAAGTTAAGGAACAAAAAAAATAACTGATTTTTTTAAACAGTGATTTATACCAGTGTACATAATGTAAATTAAGTTTTCAAAGTGTAAATGTAAGTTAAAATGTTTACATGTAATTTGTTAGTGTTTGTTTGTGTGTGTATGTACAGTACATACAATAAAATCAGTTGCAATAACGTCTTATTTCCTTTATTATTTATGAAATATGTAGGTTATTTTTGAACTAAAATCTATTTTTTACGGGAACCTCGGATCAACCGGCCAAACAGGTAACCGGCCAGGGTCTCGGTCCCGACCTGACCGGTTAAGAGGGGTTCTACTGTACTTTTATATATTAATGCTACGTAAAAACACCTCTACAGTAGCACTAACTGTTCAACATGCTTTTTTAAATTTATTGAAGCACTTTTAATAACTTAAATGTCTATATTTGATCTATTTAGTGATTTTCTTAGTACAAAACTATTGATTTCGCTTATTTTAATCACCATTTTTGTTGATTTTCCAATAAAAGTGCTCTTTACTCGTAAACCAACAACTATACGACTATAAACGTAATAACCTTTTTTAAAGCTCATATTTTATGGAGTATATTGTCGCTTTTTTCAATATTCTATCTTGAACGGTTTTCAAGTTATAATCGTTTTAATAAATGGCGCCCCCACCATATTCCCCCCTCCCCCCTGGTAATGTCGACCACATTGTGGAGCGACGACATGGCTTTTCATGTTCACTATAATGCCTATAACAATAATCAGAAATAAAATTTTGTCAGGCTTTCCATGCATGCTCAACCCCCTTCAGATACCAGTCTATAAATATTTACTACATGTTTAGGAAATTATCAGCTCAGTGTACCAGGAAATTAGTGTGAACATAATTAAATCTAAAGAGTGTTTTAACTGGTTAACCTTGCTGTCAAAAATAGTTCAATTTCTATAGTTGTTGCTACAGCTCTTAGGAGGTATCTTCAAGCGTGGCATAAACATAAAAACAAAAACAGTTTCAAATACGTGATACATTACAATTAACAGTTACATATAAAAAATTGCTTACTGGATTAATAAATTTGTCATTGTTTCTAAAACATGTGATCCTTAATGTGGCTGGAATTTTTTTCTTCCAATGTTTCTGGGAAATTCTGTATTATACAACTTTTAGTATTTATTTGTTGAAATGCTGTGTTGAAATTTAATGTGATAGATTTAGGTATGAAATATGGCAGATTATTTTAATATAGTACAGGTAAAATATAATAAAAATTGGCATTTGTACACCCAAGTGAGATCTTTTGCCCCTCAGGTTCTTTTTGTTATAAAATTTTATACTGACACAACTTTGCTCTCTTGACATTTTCCAACAAAATGCAAAATTTCGGCTCAAAATTTAAAAAAAGGAGCAAGTCTAAATATACTGCTTTTCGCGCCCTTTAGCGGTGAAACTATGCGGAATTTAAAAAAATACGTAGATACGAAATTTGTAGTAAATTTTATGCTGTACAACTTTGTTCTCTTGTCATTTTTCACCAAAATGCATAGTCTTTACTTAAAATATAAAAAAAAACGCTAAAATTAATATCTATATATTTCTCAAAAACTACCCTTTTTAGAACTGCATGAACTGGTGAAAATCATGTTTAGAGAACCCAAATTCTTAACCTTTTACAGGTCTCATAGCTTTAGGAAAATTTTAAGGGACTAAATGTAATAAATATTTTATGTTTTACATTTACACAATTAGAAACACTGAAGCCCTAACCACAAGTTTGGTGAATAAAACTACACAAATAAACTGAAACACATTTATTAATATAGTTGTACTAGTTCCCTGATGTACATTTCGGTAACCAAGTTACCATCATCGGAGGGTTCTAAAACTAAACTAAAGCTAACAAGAATGAAACTATAAATTAAACAGACCAATTCTCCCCCCTTGCCTTCCTTAGGTAGATCAACCAATCATAAGTGACCACACCAAGGATTGTTTCAAAAAGCCAGGTAGAAGCAGCTAACGGTACTTGTCCCTGTCCTTGGGAATGGCGTAGTTTTATTCATCAAACTTGTGGTTAGGGCTTCAGTGTTTGTAATTGTTTAAATTCATCACCACAGTACTCATTGAACATCTATATTACATTTAGATGAAATACATGAAAATAATAATGTAACTTACATGCATCATCTATCCCTGTCTGGATTTATTTCAGTATGTTTTTGAAAATATTCTGAAGCAGTTAAGTAGTAATTTCATGAAGATATTTAGTTTGTTGTTTTAAAGTACAACCGAAGTTCGAAAATTATTCTCGAACACAGATTCTTTTATTTCAACCCACAAAGAGAAATCAGATGGTGTTAGGTCAGGTGACCTAGGAGGTTATACACTCTTGGAAGTAAGCCTATATCTGCAAATTTTACGGAGCAGATCCTTTTGGCCTTGTGTGGTACTGTTTCGATTTGATTGAAGTATGCTCCAGCATACCTTTCTCGTTAAGTTGGCAAATATGAAAGAATAAGTAATTTCGCTTTGTAAAATACCATAATTTATTATTATCTGCTCATATGACACAGCACATCAAACTCCCATTTTCTGCTATGTAAGAGTTGTTAACAATATCTTGTATAGGTTATCACTAAACACAACTGATTATTTTAACTGTTAACACGAAACATTAGGTGAAATCATACTTTGTGTGGAAAAAAATTTACATCAAGAATTTCTCTCCTTGCTCATTGATTAGTGCTGAAACACATTGACGATACTCAACTTGTTTTGCGTAATCGGTATTGCGAAGCTGATGCCCTGCAGGGTGTAGTGTTTTAAATATTCAGTCAGTGCTCTAAGTGCACTAGACCTTGTATTTATGATGTCTTATACAAAACCTTTATATATACATTAAGTATACAATCCAGGAGGCTACCCCACATTATATCTAAGTTATTATTAATCCTGCACCTTTATTATAAAGAAAACATAACATGATTATGTGCGTAGAAAGTCCCAACGGGGTTGGCGTGCGGAGCACGCCGGGGTTTCCCCTAGTCATTAATAAAATAATAACTTTAAACAGAGAATTCCGTATTTCATTTCTAACTAATAATCTTCATTATTTTAATATAAAAATCTTTTGCTTATTTATCTTGTTTCGTTGTTTTGAACTTCTAATTAAAATAAATTTGATTCATGGTATACAATTTAATTTTTTTAATAGTTAGTAAACAATTGTAACCTAGAAATTTTTGCAGAAAAAACAACTAAAGGCTCAGAAAAAATCCCATAAAAAGGCGTTGAAATATGGAATCCCCATCGCCGGTGCAGCTGTAGGAGCGTATGCTCTGCATAAGCTGGGTGGTCATCATCATCATCATTTTGGTCACAGCAGCAGCAGCAGTAGCAGTAGTAGTTCTTCAAGCAGCTCTGGCAGTGAAGAGGAGTAAATAAAATTGTTTAAGCTTTTTCAAATGATTTGTTCAGGATATGGAGATTTATTAAGGATAAAATTAAAAAGAAATAAAGTTATAAAAATTATAAAGTTATAATTTTAAAGTTCTATAAAGTTATAGAAATTGTATTATAAGTTTGAAGTCAAAGCCATTTAAACTTACAAAATAAAAAACTATAATTTGTGTATGTTTAAAGAACGTTTAAAAAATTTAAGATTTTTAAATGACTACTCATTTTGTTTTTAAGCACATTCAAACAAAATTTTACTAGTTTAAAGATTATTCCAAGGCAGAGAGATTCTTTAATGTAAGAATTAATATTCATCTGTCATAAAACTTGAGAGTAGATGCTTTTAATATTAATTCAGTGATTTCTTAAGGTGTTATCGTATTTAGCAAAATGTTTTGATTCCTGTTTGTAATTTCATAAAATTTTATTTTTCTAAGAAAAGTATACATAATGGCTGAAAATCTGTTTAAATATTACTTTTTTTTAATGTGTTTAAATGAAAGTTCTTACTATAAATTGTAAGGTTATGGTATAAAACTAACTTCTGCCCATTTAATACATCTAAATATACAGTATAGTAAATATTTATAATATGTGCTGGTATTTTCATATATTTTTTTAAGTTTAATTATGACACTTATACACGTAATTGTTTCCATATCATTAAATGTTGTTTATAATGTAGTTACTGTTTTTATTACTGTTTTGTGTTACTTTGTTATAACAACAACAACAATAAAATACTTGTAATAAACAAGATCATTTAAAATTGTCTAAATAATTGTCCATCTATTTTATACAGTATAGTAAATATTTATAATATGTGCTGGTATTTTCATATATTTTTTAAGTTTAATTATGACACTTATATACGTAATTTTTTCCATATCATTAAATGTTTGTTATAATGTAGTTACTGTTTTTATTACTGTTTTATGTTACTTTTTATAACAACAAAAAATACTTGTAATAAACAAGATCATTTAAAATTGTTTAAATAATTGTCCATCTATTAGTTACCAAAAAATCTTTTACAATTAGGGTAGATAAGCAGTTTGGTTGAAAAATTACGTTATTGATACCCCTATTTTAGTTTTACTTGTGGTTTTATTTATAATTGTGTTACCGTCACATTAATTTACATGACTTATGGACTTCTGTCAAAAAATTTTCAAGAGAAACTCATATGCGGCTTCTCGCTCATGTGTTATCTTCACATTAACTTTATTGGTGAAATTTTATTGCATATTATGTAATTCATAAAATGTAAAATTTAGTTTATATCAGACTAATGCCTTGAATGAAATAACACATTATTTTGGATGCCAATATTGAAATTTTGTAGTTTTATTATTATGCGATTTTATAAAATATTGAGATTCATTCATTAAACTTAAAAGTAAAAATATTATGTTTTTATTCTTTTACTTATTTTACAAGAGTAATTTTTGTTTAAAAAAATCTAGTCCAGGAAACCTTGATTATTTTGTATGTTATTAGCCTTAAACAATTTATTTTCTTTTTCTTTTGAGAAACATGTCCAGCCATACAATTTTTGGAACATAAGAGAATGTGGATATTAAAGTCCATTTGATATTTTTGGTTCCATATTCAAAAAAGAGTTTGTCTTGGTTAGTAAAATGCTTTTCATTGTAGGCTACCAATTCACACATACTTGCAGTCATATTTCACACTATTTTTCTTATTTAAACTAACCATTCAAAATATAATATTGTTTATTGTCTTTGTAATTAAAATTGCCTAAATTTGTAAATAACAATATCAGTTTTCATGTGCTATAATTATTAAAAGATTTTATGAAATGTTAACTAATCAAATATCAGTATTAACTAAATGTTAAAAATTGTATGCGTATGTAATCATGTATAGTGCTTACACTAGCCTATATTTTGTAAATATGTTTGTATTTTTGTATATTAACAATGTTCATTATACTTAATTAACATTCTTTGTGATTTTGTTTAAAATGATGAGGTTATAATGGTAACAATAGTTAGGACATAATTTCATCTGTGTATAAAAAGAATTAATTGTATATAATTTTTTATTACTTGAGAATTTTTACCATTAATGTATATACATCCAGTTTTGTCTGTTTGCTATTTTTCAATGTTATACTCTTTCCATTTCTACTACTGATTGTCAAGACACTCAATTTAAAAATGTGTTTAAATTTTTTTTATTTGTTTACTTAATCAAAAGACCCTGCTTTCCCAATTTAAGTCATAGGTTTATGTTAGCATTTTTTTTCTTTTTCATTTTGGTTAAGCAAAGAGTATTAAATGACCATGCTGTAACAGTGTGATTTATTTTTATTATTAAATGTGTACTGAACTTGGAAATAACTACTGATGGAATCATAACTGGGATGTAGTTACCAAATATTATGAAATGGGGTATTTCTCTGCTGTTTTTAACTTTATTTTAATATCTAGTCTCAATAACTAAATATATATACTTATTTGTGTATTTATTATTACTTTTTCTTCCATCCATAGTCTTAAGTTTGGTGTTGTAATTATAATTGTACTACAAAACAAATCGGGAGTAAATTTTAACACAAGTTTGTAAAAGCTGTCAGCAGTCTCCAGTTGTAATACTTTATTAGTAAACTTCATTCTCTATTTTTTGTATTATTTAAATATATTATTTTATATTTAAATTAATTTGTTACAACTAACTAATCTAGTATAATATATTGCCAGCTGTAGAATTAATTGGAATAACTAACTCTTAACTAATTACCTACATTAGTAAATAGAGAAAACTATCAAAACACAAAGTTACCTCGAGCTGTGAACTTCCCTGAGATTGAGAATAACTTATTACAAAACTTCCACATTTTAGGTCTAGTTATATTTTATGTATACAGTAAATTAAAACAG
The DNA here is from genome assembly GCA_018207615.1 of Philaenus spumarius. Taxonomy (NCBI): domain Eukaryota; kingdom Metazoa; phylum Arthropoda; class Insecta; order Hemiptera; family Aphrophoridae; genus Philaenus; species Philaenus spumarius. The sequence goes on along the minus strand of JAGFPH010011699.1, from coordinate 8,895 downwards.
TCAATAACAGTTGCTTTTCATGTGATTTTATAATATTGTTGGCATATAATTGCTTTGAAGTTATTAGTAATTTGTTGTGTTTTAAATAGTGTACCAAAACATTATAAAATTACTCAGGTCAACTGCATTATGTTCTTGAAAATCATCAATATTGTATTATAATAATTATATAGGCCAGTCGGTAGAGGTAATTTTAGACCAAAAGTTCCAGTAATTTACAATACGGCTGATTTTTTTTTTATAAGTACATTTAAGTATGTAGATTAACATAAAAAAAAAGTTTACCAGTCTATTGATTTCCCAAAGTCGAAAAAAAATCGATTATCATTTTTTTTTCGATTATCCTTAATATTTCGAGCTGGGATGAAGATAGAGAAAAATAAAAAATACCACCGTGTAGGGGAGGTATTTTTCAACAAAAAAGGTCATGTATTTATTTCGTCCGAGCAATGGTTTGTCTGGAAAAAATTCGAATTGCAGGTATGTATTTTGCAGCAGGGGAAATCACTAAAAGGGGACATCTTATTCATATATGAAGCGTTGGCTCATTCTAAATTGGCCAAATTTTAATATATCGAATTGAAACTTGACGTAGGAGTTAAAATATATATTTTAAACATTTATGCTGAGTCTCAGCTTGTTATCTTGAAAATGACCCGATCTAAGAGTCGATTTCGATTATCGATTTTAGGAGTACCGGACCCACGAACTAATTTCAATCTATTCCAGTTTCGTCAATTTTTGGAATATCAACACCAAATTTGTTTTACAAGTTGAGTACAACAGTATAAATATTCTTAGTAAGTATGAACGATTTTTTTCTTGTTATTTTTAAAAATGAGGCGCTTGACAATAGTCTTCTGTTTTACCTATCTCGTTTTAACTATAACACCTTTGGATTCAACGACTCCATTTTCGACATTTTTGAACATATCGATTTAAAAATTGGCACAGAAGTTAAAAACACAATTGTTTTTTGCTATACAGTGTACTTATTTTAAAAACTATATTTAAAAAATTGACTAATCTGCAGCCGATTAACTCTAGCGTTTTGATGAAAAATCTAAATAGGTCCAAAATTAGACTTTTTTAAGTTACTTGTGCTTTGAAAAGTAAATAATAAAAAAGGTTTATACTCCTTGATCTTGTTTAAATCTATATATTTAACTTGTAAAAAAACTTTCAGGTTGATATTTTGAAAATTTTCTAAACTGGAGCTGTTTAAAATGAATTGGTGGGTCCGGTGCTCCTAAAATCGATAATCGAAATCGACTCCTAGATCGGGTAATTTTCAAGA
>JAGFPH010011698.1:20605-33385 GCA_018207615.1 Philaenus spumarius | reverse complement strand
TTCAATGTGTTAGTTAAGATATTTGGTAAGATCACCCCATACTCCGTAGATCTAAACATTTTTCTATTTTGTTCCTTCGGCGGTTTATCATTATTTCTTATGTGGTTTTAAGAATAATATTAACCATGAAACTAGTGTAACCGTGCGCCACAGCTATTTATTTTATTTATTATGTTTATTATGAAAATCTTCATCCTTGAATGGTAATAATATTTTAGCCTGTGGATAAAGCTGTTGTAAGCAGCCATTTTTAGTGCAATAGTGGGACTCCGCATGAATTTGAGTCAGATAAATTGATAAATTTTCTAGATCTTCCAGTAATCAGATCAGACGTGTTTCAATACAATTTTTACAGAAACCCCACAACAACCGACTCTACTACCATAAAGTATTTAAATAAACATAAAGCTTTATAATCAGCAACAAGATCGTTCAGGCCGAGCCGTAAATTCAACTCAATATATATTATAAAAGCTGATCTGATATGCCTTCCCAATATATTAAATCCGGAGGTAATAGGATTCCGCTAAGGAGAAATTTTTCTCGAGTCAGTGGACTCAGTGAGTGGAATATAATATTAGGATTCCTTCTCACGTCGGATGCTGTGACCTGTATACAGGGGATGTTTAGAGAGGGGTTAAGGGTCTGCTCCAGTAAAAATAAAATGGAATTTTATCCCATAAGAGCAATGTTAAATTTCATACCATTTATTTCGTTTACTTTTTATCATACAATTGTTTGCAAGGTCTCATTTTAAGCACAGTCACAATACGCATCCTTCTTGCAATTTACATTTTTAAAAATTTCTTTCATTTGTCAAGTAACTGACATTTTGTAAGTACAAAGTTTGAATTTTTTTCCTAACACAATAAAAAATTAATAATGAAAAATAATTTGCAAGTAGGATCCGAAATTATATAAAGAATATTCAGTTTTTTTTTCAACACTCAATTACAAAAGATAGACTTATAAAATGGTATGAAATGAGGCAATGTCAAAGCGTTCAGATGCAAGAAATTGCACTGGTTAGATAGGGATATAGCGATACCGGAAGTGAGTTTCCTGTTGCTTTCTCGTTTACTGGAGCAGACCCTTAACACCATCTTATGCCAATAACACTTTCAGTTTATTGGAATTGAAATTGCAATCTGTGATAATGAATGTTCTTTATTCCAGATAATAATGCCGTTTATCTGTCTTGCTGATGGATGTGTTAATATTTTAAATATTTGCAGACTAATTTGTTACGGAATAGTTTAAAGTATTGCAAATAAATTGACAAAAATAAATTGAAATTATTTCTTGTAAAAACCTCCAAATTATTTTATTTACAACAAAATATTTTACGACAAAATTTGGTGATTGCCTCTCAGTTTTTATTGTACGCTTTTTCCGTTAAGTTTCTTTACCTGTCTATAGATCTTTTACAAATAATTTCTAAACATTATCATTATGTAATTATTAATCATGTATTTCTTTATTTTGTTTTTTTTATTTAAAAATGAATTGTTATACTGAGATGTATCCAACTCGTGCACTGTACAATCGGCATAGAGAACTTAAGTGTCCTCGCGGGATTTTATGTTCTTAGCACCGATTTTCTTTTGATGTCTAATATAATTTATTTACATAGTTTAATATTGTAAGAAAATATTAGAGTTGTTTAAAAGCCAAATTTACCGTATTTACTTAATGATTAATTTTTGTTTATAGGTTAATTGCATAATTAAATGTAAATTAAATAGTAATACAAACATAAATGTTCAGGTAATTACAGCCCGTCCATGTAATAACGAAAACATTTTTGAAATCTTAATCGACAACAGTTTTTTTTATGTAATATTATTTATTTAAATACTTTTTTACTATCACTATTTAGAATACTCAAAACAATACTACTAGCTGTTTATGATCGTATCTCTTATAACAGTGCGGATTTATACTTTGATATAAAGATAAATGAATCAACTATTCCCCAATCCCTTAGAATGAACAAATTTGTTCCCGCCAGGAGCGCTGTGATTGCTTGTCTTTACAGTGATTTATTGCGTCGCTCTTCGAAGTACAGGTTAGCTGACAAAATCTTTCCTTGTGATTAAGGTAATGCTATAAACATTGCTGAACTGTCAAGTATAAAAGCAAGCATTGTTTTGTCTGCAGTCGAACTTAGGCTGGTAGTTTAGGCTGGTCTGTAGTGAGGTAAGAGATTAACTTTGTGAAATGCATTTTAGTCGAAATTTTCTATAGTTTTAGTCTGTCATATGACAGGTTATTAAGGCACAAATATAGAAGACAAATTCTTCTACATATGTAATTGCAAACGGAAGACGTCTGGTGATAGATAAATTGTCTTAATTATAAAGAAAATACACTTAGTAAATATAAGTTTTAAGATGTTTACTAAATTACTGTATTTCTTAAGTCTTGTTTACTTTGTTGTTTAGAAGATAACCACATACGTTTACAAATTGACTTTAGTAGTCTAAACTGTTTAGCTCCTCACAAATGCAAAACAATTTCTGTTATATTTCTTCATTTCGTGTTGAAACGTTTTAACTCAAAATAAAGAAACGTTTAAAAGAAGACGAACTTAATTAAGACGAATGACGTGAGACGCTCTACGGCTCTACTTTTAATTAAATGTTGAAAATATCTCCTTTTCATATAGTAAATCATGGTGAGAAAGCCCTTTGAAAGAAACATTAAGATAAGTAAAGAAGAGACGATTACAAATCTAGGATATTATAGTGTATAACTTATGAAATTTACTAATTTGTAAATACTTTTAGTTCATTTGTCACCCGCTAATCCATATAATATAATAAAACAACTACCATGTCTATGTATTCTTGGCATGGCCTCAATTGTTTTTGTAAATATGAATGTCCTTGTTTTAATAAAGTTTGTTCCAAAGCAAAATGCTAATTATTTACTAAAAATTATTTGCTCCACTAAGACACAAATAACTATTGTAGTTTACTAATTTATACTAACTTCGCATTATTTTTGGACAACTAATAAACAATTAACAACTATAAAAAATATACACATTGAAATTGTAGGTAAATTTACTTAAAACCGGTGTACTCGCAGTTTACTCACTAATTCAAGGTAAAGGATATAACCACAAGTAAGTGGGGAAACTGCTCAAAATTACTAATATCTAAAAGAGGTGTTTAGACCTATAACATTTTAAAAATAATTAGCCTATACACGTCGATTTAAAATATTTGAACATTTAAAATATAAGCTCAGCTGATTTTGATTTAGGATGTTGGTACATATTAAAGATTGTCAGCTGTTTAGATGTCGGCTGTCAGATGATTACTATAATATTTGAAATAAAATCTGATTTTCATATTTTAAAATACCGTAACTTTTTGTATTTTTCTAAGTTGTGGGCTAGGTTTTTGATTAGTAATAGTAAACCTAGTCAAACAGGTTAAATTTAAACTTTATGTAATAAGTCCTGTTTTGTTATTTATAAATTTAAAACTTTGATTTGGACATCTATATTACTTACAAACTCAGATCATGATTAATGCTCGATTTAAATATAATATTACTAATATGTATCAAAGCACGTAGGAATTTCCCGTAGTTTTAAATTAATTTATAACTTAGGTCAATATTGTTTTAAACATAGGCAAGGATATACTCGTATAGTTTGTTAAACTTTGATCAAGTGGTATGACAAGTGTATAATTTTAAATAGGTGGATCTTGAAAATTTAAACTAATTCGTCGTTTAAGTATTGGTTTACATAATAGTTTAAAACGTCAATTTCTTACTCCAAATTCCTATGCAGTATAAAATAGTCAAGTTTGATATTTTTATTGGGTGAAAATGAGATTTTTGACTAGAAAATTCTGTATTAAATACTTATGTGTCTATAAAATACTAGCTGGCCCGATCCGGATTTGCACTAATAGACAAATCAAAGTTGAATGTATATTAACAAAAAATATATATCGATAAATATATTATATTATGCAATTCTTAGTGAGATTTTTAGTAACTTTGACCCCCCCCCCCAAACCCCCCAAAATTACAAATTTTTTCAAACCCTTTCTTAGTGAGCACCTATGGCCCTAGAGGAAGCTACATACCAAATTTCCTTCCAATCCGTTCGGTAGTTTTGAAGAAATCGTGATTTATTAACTTTGACCCCCCAAAACCCCTAAAATTTAGAATTTTTTTAAACCCTTTCTTAGCGAGCGCCTATGGCCCTAGAGGAAGCTACATACCAAATTTCATTCCAATCTGTTCGGTAAGTTTGGATAAATCGTGATTTAGTAATTTTTACCACCCTAACCCCCCTAAAATTTCAAATTTTTTAAAACCCTTTTTAAGTGAATATTTATGGCCCTAGAGGAAGCTACATACCATATTTCATTCCAATCCGTTCGGTAGTTTTGAAGAAATCTTGATTTAATAACTTTGATCCCCCCCAAACCCCCCTAAAATTTTGAATTTTTCAAACCCTTTCTTAGTAAGCACCTATGGCCCTAGAGGAAGCTACATACCAAATTTCATTTCAATCCAAAAAACACGTATTTTTTGAGAAATTGTGATGAGTGAGTCAGTGAGTGAGTGTTATTTCGCTTTTATATATATAGATAACAATTTAATTATGCACTGAAAATGCGTTCTTTGATTGAGATTTGCAAACATTAAAAGGACTGATATAATTAATTACAGTAATTGAGTTTCCATATTATGCAAAGTAGTTAATTAAAACATCTGCTGTAGTACAAAGTAGAAGCTAAACTGTCAAGAGATAACCCTTGATGGATCACAGATACTTTTAGAGATGATCACAGAGCAAAGAGTCCTTGCTGTTAATTACAGAATAGCCTTGTATATTAATGGATAAACAGCGATTAGTAGGAAATAATTTCGACTTTCTGTAATTATAAGTTTCCATTTTAGGGTTTAATTATGCTGTAAATAATGTATTAAAACGATTAACTTAACAGCTTAACTTACCATACAAAGTGGCCCAAAAGTAGGTATATACAGTTACATATATATATATATTTAATTACATATATACAGCTACATATTTGATCTCCAAGGGGGTCAAAATGTTCACCTTCATCATTTATACATTCCTGCAACATGTCCCCGACTCTCTTAACACACAGTGCGATACAAATGCCGGTTAGAACGAATTTCCTCAAACGCATAATTGATGAAATTCTTCAACTGTGGTTCTGTGAGTGGTTTCCTGGAATAAACCTTATCCTTCACTACTCCCCAGAAGAAAAAATCCATAGGAGTTAAACTCGAGCAATGTCCAATGCTCCGTCGCCCAATCAAATGCTGTGGGAATGCCTCGTCCAGATATCCACGGACAGCCAAAGAAAAATGCTGTGGGGAAACGGTCCTGTTGAAAGAACAATTCCGCCAAGTCGATCGGTGTTCGCAGTTGTGGCACCATAACGTCAGTCAACATATCCAGATAGTTGAGGCCATCAACGGTTCCATCGAAAAAGAAAGGACCCACGACTCCATCGCAAGATATGCAACCCCACACTGTGATTCAATTGCGTAGACATAATGACATGTGGGTTGTTGTCAGCCCAGTACACACAGCAATGTCTGTTGACGTGACCAGATAATTTAAAACAGGCTTCATCTGTCCAAATGGTTTTTCAGTCAATTGATTGCGCATTATCTGATAGAACTTTAGCCTGCGGTCTGGATTATCCTTCGGAAGGCCGTGCAACATTCTGGGGTTATGCGGCTTAAGGTGGAAGTGGTGCAATGATGATCTCGGGGTACCCAGGTCTAGAGACGCACGTCGCGTGGACTTCTTTGGAATGTTTAAGAATGTGAGAGCTACCTTTATATAATTTTCCTCTATGAACTTCGTACGTGGTCGTCCGGACTTCGATGCATTGGCGACGGAACTCGTGGCCTCAAACTTGTCTCTGATGCGGTAAATCGTAAGACTTGACGGCGCAGACAAATTAAATTCTCTTCCCACACCCAACGCACTGTCACTGCATTTTCATACGTCCAGTAAGTCTTAATAATCGACCGTCGTTGCTACTCGCTCAGATTTCCAGCCATCGTTTATGCTAAAAAAGAGGTAAGATTAAAATTGACTGTAGGATACATGCAATAATTAATAAACAAGCAACAATTACAATAATAAATCAGATATGTTTAAAACAGCTGCTCAGCTGATCAATTTAAAGTTGTTCAAAGTAAATAATGATTGTCACATAATTTTAACATTTCACCCTAGAAAAAAAATAAAAGTGACAATCAATTATTTATATGTAACTGTAAAACTACATTTGAGATATACCGTATATAAATATTTTTAATACTCATATTTAGGTCGGTTTGAAACAATAACTTATCAACAAACCATAAAACAAATTATTTTCCGACCATACAATTATATTTTATAAGAATTTATAACTTTTGATTCAGAGGAAATCTCTTTGTCAAATTTTGAACGGGTATGAAACCAAAGCTTTTGATTTTAATTCAAAATAAAAGTAACAGAGAAATTAATTTATAATTTCAAATTTTCTTTTTCCATAAATTCAGCAGTTTTCTCTTCCCTGATGAAGAAGCCTAGGCATTCTTAGATGAAACCTAAAAGCAGAAGGCCTACTCTGCAATAATCTGTGGTATACATTTAGCCGATTATGTTTCACAGTACATGGATGTGATAAGAACATTATGATGAATGAAGGAATGTAAGCTCTTAAAATAAACTGTTTGACAGGCACTGTTATATAAATATGCTACTTTATTTGTTCACCAACAGATCGTCTTTAACAAACTAAATTAGTTTAAACTCTCACAATAAGTATTCATTCCGTTGTTTAGACCTTTCGCAGGTCGTATATTTTATATTAAAGTTTTGCTTTAGTTATAGTTTTGAGCAATATACGAAACGTTCACCAGTTCAAAGCAACACCACATTGAAACATCAAAAGCAACAACCTATTTAGCAAGCAGTGAGAGGTTGGTGATTGGGTAATGGGTAGACAATATTACACAGAATTGTGATTGTGAATATAAGTACTATTTATGAATAAAACATAGACATGATTAAGTTTTGTTAGTGTTGTTTCAACATCATTCATAATAATGCAAAGCTAAAATATAAATGTATCATTTAGTGCACAGTTGCATCAAGCGCAACCAGCGAGTGCGTTACTTGTCCGAAGTTCGTTGAAATTATTTTGATAATGACAAGTTTGAGCAAAAAGAAAAGTAATAATATAGGTACGTACTTTTTTAAAAAGTGTAAATTTCTATTCCTTAATTCCTTTTTCGTGGAATACCGTTTTCAATCTCTCTTGTTGAGATCATTTTTTTACAGAAACATAGATTGTTGTCAACTCTAAATGTATGTTTCTGTACTTATATATTAGGCTATTTATTGTTGGCTTATTTTCTTCGGTGAAGTTCTGCACTAATTACCTTTCAGTATAGGAATGTAATTAGATGTTGCCAACTTTACAAAGTTATATTTAAGTATAGGCTAGTCTATTTACGTAGTACGCTTTGAGAATTAATTGCATAACTTCCACACCAAACGTATCAGTCTAGTCTAAATAAATGAGAAGATACTTGTGTATACTGTTAGCCTTAATAGTAGGCTATATTAAAGATATAAAGAATAAATAAATATAATATTTATCTTATTTAAAGATTTTTAGTTCTAGATACAAACATTTCTTGCCAAGATTTAATTAATTAAGATTAACTAATTAATTAGATAATGATTTTAGTGGAAACCGGATAATTTGTATTTATAAAAAGATAAACCAATCTGAATATTGTATTTTGAAATATACAAAACAAAAATAATACGGTTTTTGTAAACAAAAATTAAAGTAAATGGGTTTTCTCGCTGTATTTGTTTCACTTTTAAAGTCATTTGTTCAACATTTGCAATCAAAAGTAGGAAAGAAATTATAATTTAATTCTTAAACATCAACTTTAATTTTTGAAAATTTAGTAAAAATATTGAAAAAAGTAAACTAAGTTTAAAATTAAATAATGAAATCTAAGTAAGCTTTACTTATTTACTTTGCAAAAACCGTAAGAAGCAGCTCCTTATTTTCGTTTAACACAATTAATGCAGTCATCCCATATATTTACAAAAGATATATAAATTGCCATATGTTTCAATTCCTTTAAACGATACCATATAGGGTCGTAGCCTATAAATCAAAGACTCGCAGAAAAATATATATTATGCAAATAATTGTGTGGTTAAATTTGTAGAATATCTATCTCAGCTTTTGAAATCAAACTGAAGTCAATTGCCTACTTACTATCTATTACTCTACCGAAAGTTTGAATTTATTTCAACTTCTTTCAAGTTAGAATTGAATGAGTTTGGAACAGAGTTTGTAGCAATATAACGCTAGTTCCTCATATTACCAAGTGAAGATCCGTTTGCATCAATCAATAAAATGTTGGTCATTAAAAGATACAAAGCGATCTTCCAGATAAACTAAGGCTTATTAACTTCTTTCTTACAAAGTAGAGAGTGCAAAATGTCTACTGATTGTGAGAGTGGTAAATTTAACAAACATAAAAGGTTTTTCAGGTTTTTACGCGAGAGAGGTTTATTCTTTTCGTGCGTATGTTTTTATTTCAAATTATTGATTAAAATGTAGTCTTTTATTTCAACTGAACTAAAACTTAAAATTAATTACCGTGAATTAAAATGCTTCAAGTTGAACTAAAAGACTAAATTTCAATTAATATCTTGATATTATTAAACTTCTTTCAGGCATAAATAACATAGTACTGTTTTTGTGATTACTTTTTGAATACTGTAGTTATTATTCAGATTGTCTTTGTTTCATAGGAACAGATGACATATATTTGACACTTTTCCTTTTAAAGTGATATAAAAATCATATAGCACTTGTATTAGGATTTCTTACCTCAATACAAAATTAACTCTAACAATGAAATTAGTATTAAAATGTATAAAAGTTATAAGGTAATGCATTATAGTACAGGAAAAATAAGTAAAATAAATTAAAAAATTAGTTCATCGATATAATTTTTGTTATAGTATAATTCGGCCAGTAGAAATCAAAATCCAATGAGTCCCTAAGTATAGCAATGGTGGAACATGGTTTTTTTTTGGGGGGGGGAGCAAAATAATTAATGTTCGATGATTTAGGTCATGTGGGGTTTTATAGGGTTTTCTGCACGAGGAAACGATTGTAAGAGCACTAGAAACATGTTGTGAGGAAAGTTTAATAATTTTTATTACATGAAAAACATTTATTTTATATTAGATAAGCACCAACATTTTAATATTGCTTTTAAAATTACAAGTCATCAAAACAAATTTACTTTTAGATGTCAGTGTCTTCGTTGCTACTCTCACTTTCTGAGCACCTGTCAACATCATCAAAATGGAGAGTTTGAGTGTTTTCACCATGAGAAGAAACTTAACTTAGTGTTTTCCATGAGCACTAGCAGATGTTGGAGGCAGGGACTGCAGTTTGGATGCAACCTTTTTTAGTGATTTCTTGAACAAGTGGTAGCGCAGATAATCTAGTGTTCGTTTGTCATTGGTTGCTCCATACAGGGAAAGAAAAATTAGTTCACCTGCCTTTGTAATATCATCTGCAATGACACCACTAGAGTATAAAGGTTTGACACATTCCATTAGAGAAGAGTTGGTTTCGACTTGCTTCAAAAGTTGCTTCTTCCCTTTGCTATAAATCACACTTGTAGAATCGCATCCACTGAATCCATGGACGAAGAGAATGTATTCTTTTATATTAAGATGTTGCTGCTGCAAGGTATGAGATGAGAATACCTTCCTCCTTACTCGATCAATAGATGGCTTCAAATAAGAGTACAGGCTTATCTGGCAGAGCATTAGCAATAATTAACACCAGTATATCTACATCCTGTGTAACGATAGTAGGAAGAAACTTCTCAGACATCTCTACTGCTGTTGAACAATTACGTCTGCATCACCCACACACAACCTTGACTGCAATGTTTTTTTCTTGTAATTTAGCAGCCACCATCGCAATCAGTTGTTTCTTGTTTTCGCTATTGCTTAGAAAACTTTCTTCATTTCCACAAACAATGCTTGCTTCTGTGATGTGGAACTTTGGGGAGAAATGTTTTTCCCTTCTATGGTGCTCACTTTCTTTTATACTGTTTGAGTCGTTGTACCCATAAAACACTACTATAATTGTCTCAGTTTTAAAGTTATTCTGCACATACCTTACATAAGTGTTACAAACATCAAGATAAGTGAGAAAACTAATTTTTTTCCACCTCACTACATGTAACAAATAACCACCATCGATGACAAAGCGGTCTGTTTTTGCTATTTCTTGTTCATCAGCTGGGCAGAACTCTTCATACAATGTTGCTTTTGTAGTTTTTCTCATTCCCAAATTTGTAAAAAGAGCTGGAGGATACGGGGCCAACTCATACTGAAAATAGGTGGACAAGAGTACAACTTAAATGTTAGTACTTCTGAAATGTAAAATTACTGTATATTATGTCATGAATACCATAAAATTTCCTCAATACGTGGTTCTATCTATATATAATTTCTTTGAATCGTTTCCTCGTGCAGAAAACCCTATAAAACGACACCCTACATGACCTAAATCATCGAACATTGATTATTTTGCTTTCCCCCCCTATGCCCCCCCCAAACCATGTTCCACCATTGCTACACTTAGGGACTCATCGGATCTTGAATTCTATTGGCCAAACCATATAGTAACCAAAATTTCATCGATGAACTAATTTTTTCATTTATTTGGTGAGTATTGATCTATTTTGACTGTACTAATACTATTTCATATTACTAAATGACAGTCTATATTAATTAGCCAATGTTGTTTAAAAATGTGTTTAATACATCACACCTTATTGCTTATAAGTAACTTTTAAAAATAGAATATATAACTGCTTTGATTTTAATAACTTGCTTCGTTGGACATCTTAAATGTTGAGTACTTTAAAAGAACAATATTGGTATAAATCAAATTTACATGTTATTCTGTTCACGAGTAGTAACAACCAAGTAATTGTATGCCTACTTTCCTCCTTTAAAAATAATAAATATATAATTTTTATAAAATAAATAATAAAGAAGTATTACAGTGTCAATTTGATATTCCCTGCTTAAAGAAATTGTTTATTGGCACTGTAGAAGACTTGGAAAATAACAAATGTACGCTTTACCTGTTGTTTGTTTACCCTATTTTCCAGTTGAAGGATAAGAGCACTTAACAGACTAAGTGCTTATGTTGTGTAATTTTATCTCTAGTTAGCAATGTCTTAATTTGTATTATTTTATACTATGAAAAAAGCCCCCCGAGGTCGGCTGTTTCAGATGGGGTTACTACAAAATTCCGAGGGCAATATGAATCTCCAGAAATAGGTGTCAATAAGGTTGTAATTTAAAGCCAAAAAGTGTCCTTTCCAGTACAGTCTGGTCAGTTAAGTATCTATCACAGAACGGATACAGTCGTGTAATGAAAAACGTTTGTTCTTTAATAAATAAACAAAGTGTTTTTTAAACGTAATTAAGTGTGTGTAAATGTGTTAGTGTTCCTAAATGTTTGTCAAATCCGTAATGTGTTTTAAATGTGTTATAATAGTGTGACGATTATACATACACGTTATTTAAATATGGTACCGATTAAAGGCATGTGACCATGACTGAATAAATAGTCGAAACGGCCGAAATGCAATGAACAAATATTTGGAGGAGCAGAAGTAAGTAGAACAATATATATATATATATATATAATTATTAAAAACCAGTAAGGCTAAGAATATTAAAATAAATAATAATTATATAATATGACAAAGAACCACCTGCACAGTTTTTAAAGAACAACACTAATATAGAATTTTGAAATTGAAGTCTTCGGATTAGGAGACATTTATAAATACATTTATGTTACCTTTTTTCGGTACGTTAAACAAATCCACTGTTTATTACTTTACTATTACTGCAGTTTCGTTCAGCGTGAGCCCATCATCAGATCCATATGTTACGATTTATAAAATCGCTCCATGATGATAGCGTTAGTTTTTAAAACAAAGATGTTTACTGTTTACAAGTTATACAAAAACAAGTTTACGCAAATAGGTACACAAAAACACGTTTACGCAAATACACAGAAGTAGAGTGTGGGGCGATCTGGCGTAAAATGGAGTGGGGGAAGGTCATTGACCTTGAGCCACGCCCCCTTTTTTTGGGTGTTTTTTGGGTCTTTTTGGTTCCTAACCTAAGCCACGCCCACTTTTTTTGGGGTCCTAACCTAAGCCAATTTTTTGGGGATTTTGTATTTTGGGTTTTTTTTTTTTGTTGGGGGTCCTAACCTAACCTAACATTTTTGGATTTAGAGTTTTTTTTTGGGGGTCCTAACCTATCCTAACATTTTGTGGAATTTTTGGATTTTTGGGGATTTTTGAAATTTTATGAATTTTGATTTTTAAAGATTTTGGGGAATATTGAGCCGATATCTTTTTTTTTGGCAGCCATCTTGTTTTGTAATAATTAATATTTAATTTAATTTTTTGCTTTGAAAAAAGTTTGGGTGTCGCCGAGAGTCGAACCGGGTATCACCATGACCCAAGTCCGCAGCGTTAGCGGTTAGGCTACGCCGGTCCGTTGAGAATGTACTGTCTTGTGAAGTATATAAGTTTATCATCCGTCAGCAACCTTGTGTCAGATACATGGTGTTATAGTGTTGTCGGGATATAGTATAAATTGCATTATAACACCCC
>JAGFPH010011698.1:10010-20205 GCA_018207615.1 Philaenus spumarius | reverse complement strand
GGGATATAGTATAAATTGCATTATAACACCCCGAACATTACCGATCGGACTTAGAGAAATTAAGAGCTTTAAATGTTATAGTACCCTTGTAATATAGTATAAATTGCATTATATAACCCCGAACATTACCGATCGTCCCCGAATTAGACTTAGAGAAATTAAGACTAGCAAACCGGTATTTTCCGAACGTAAGGCTCTCGCGTAACCCCCGAAATTCGTACTTGAGCGAAATAAAGCTTAGGCTAACCATAGGCTTCGCTGTACCCCGAATTATTTTTATAAAATGTGTTATAACGTATGGAAAACCGAGCTAACCCGAACGTAAGGTTCTGTCCGACTTCAACCGAAGGGCACTCAGCCAAAATAAAACTTTAGAGGTACTATACATTCGAGGGCCCCGCATTTTAGGGGGCCCCATCATACAAATGGTCTAAACATTCGAGGGCCCCGTAAATTTTAGGGGCCCCATCATCTAAGGGGCCCAAAAAATCTAGGGCCCTGCATTTTAGGGGCCCATTCATCCAAATGGTCTAAATATTCGAGGGTCCCATAAATTTTAGGGGCCCCTTTATCTAAGGGGCCCAAACAATCTAGGGCCCCGCATTTTAGGGGCCCCTTCATAAAAATAACCTAAATATTCGAGGGCCCCATAAATTTTAAGGGCCCCTTCATCCAAATAACCTAAATATTCGAAAGCCCCGTAAATTTTAGGGGCTTCTTTATCTAAGGGGCCCAAACAATATAGGGCCCCGCATTTTAGGGGCCCCTTTATCCTAATGGCCTAAATATTCGAGGGCACCTAAAATTTTAGCGGCCCCATCATCTAAGGGCCCAAACAATCTAGGGCCCCGTATTTTAGGGGCCCCTTCATCCAAATGGCCTAAATATTCGAGGTCCCCGTAAATTTAAGGGCCTCATCATCTAAGGGGCCCAAACATTCGATGGCCCCGCATTTTAAGGGCCCCGCATTTTTAGGGCACCATCATCTAATGTGCCCAAACATTCGAGGGCCCCGCATTTTAAGGGCACCATTATCTAAGGTGCCCAAACATTCGAGGGCCCCGCATTTTAAGGGCACCATCACCCAAATGGCCTAAACATTCAAGGGCCCCGTAAATTTTAGGGGCCCCGTCATCTAAGGAGCCCAAACATTCGAGGGCCCCGATGGTTTATCTAACTTATCTTTTTCTACCTCCGCGGTCCGCACAGGTTATTTTTAGATGCGAGTTAGCTCGCAACAGTTGCTATTTAATGTAAAGGCAGCTATTCAGCGCCTTCCTGTATTCCCCAATAGATTTCCTTAATAGTTTTTGTAAACTCACGCAACGGTTACAATTAGGTGTACATATGCAGCTATTCAGCGCCTGTATAGACAGATTCCCCAGCAATACGGTTATTAATATAAAGTGCGCGTTAGCACGCAATGGATAAAGTGCGCGTTATCAAGCAGCGGGGTTTTATTTGATGTACACTTAGGCAGCTATTCAGCGCCTTCGTGTGTAGACAAATTTAACAGCAATACGGTTATATTAATATAAACTGCGTGTTAGCACGCAATGGATAAAGTGCGCGTTGGCACGCAACGGTTATTAATAGATGTACATTTAAACAACTATTCAGCGCTTTCGTAAGTAGACAGACTCCCCGCATACTTTTAATAATAAAAAATTTCTCAACTCAGGCAGTTATTCAGTGCCTTCGTGTGTAGACAGATTCCTCGCATAGTTGGTTGAAAACATACAAATTGCGTGTTAGCACGCAATGGATAAAGTGCGCGTTGGCACGCAACGGTTATTAATATAAAGTGCGTGTTAGCACGCAATGGATAAAGTGCGCGTTGGCACGCAACGGTTATTAATATAAAGTGCGTGTTAGCACGCAATGGATAAAGTGCACGTTAGCAGGCAGCGGATATTATTAGATGTACATTTAGACAACTATTATTCTAGAGTTGATAGTGGTCATGCCAAAGTATTGAAATATAAAACCTAAGCAGAGGTTTACACGTGCAAGAATGCGTTGCTTGCAAATTTGCATCCGTTGTTCTACCAGCGAACACGGCTTGGCTTTATCTTATTTGTGCATTCTGTAAGTGAACATATGTTAATTTTCTCTCTGTGAATTATAAGTGTTCATAATTTGTGCTAATTGTTTAAATATTATTTATACATTTATAGTTTTATCTGTGTTTTAATATTAATTGGTCCATACATTTTACTCTTTTATAATAATTTCAAACTATTTATATTTTAAACTTTAAATATTTTAAACTTTTACATTTTAACATTTTAAATTCAAAACTTTTACATTTTACATTTTAATTTCAAAGCTTTATTTATTTTAATTTTACATATTTTAAATTCAAAACTTTATTTATTTTAATTTTACATATTTTAAATTCATTTTAATAAAATGTCTGCAGTTTACATTGTGACAGACGTTAAGTCGTATGTAACACAATTTCGCATTCAAGGTAACAGCGTAACGTTCAAGTTCAATTCGCCGCCAGAAGGAGTTGATGAAATTTCATGGGTCAGACAAGGTGTGGGTGAACTTGTAGAAACCATGACTAAAGACTGTACTGACGGAGACTATTTAGGTTTTACACTGCATAGTTTAAATTTTAAAAACAAAGAGCCGGGGTTTGTTGCATTTAAACCGGCTGAAGACATTAACGCTGACATTCTGTGGAAAATATTTGGCGGAATAATTCAAAGTAATGCAGAATCATGTACAACTAGTGATATCTTTACGGTAAAATGTACAAAAGTCAGAAAACGTGTTAGGCCAGGGCTGTATAACAATTTCGAAGAAGAGTGCTCCGGACGTAAAGGCATACTAGTAATTAAAAATACGGATTCGCTCTGTCTCCCTCGCGCACTAGTGGTCGCAAAGGCCCATTGCGAAAAAAACCCGCTCTACAAAAAGACTCTAGAATAAAATTACAGACGGAAGAGGCTAAAAAGCTTATGACGGCAACGGGGGTTGAAATCACCGAAGTAGGCGCCGGAATCCCCGAATTGGAAAAGTTCCAAAATTTTCTCCCGGAGCACAAAATTACTGTCTACAACTACGGACGCAGAGGCCGTGAAATCTATTTCGAGGGTGAGGTAGCAAATCCGCGCTACACTCTAAATTTAATTTTTAAAGATGGCCACTACAATGTAATTACTAGTTTGACCGCGGCCTTTGCGTGTAGTTATTTCTGCGAAACATGCAACACCCCGTACAATCAACGTGGAGTACATAAGTGTTCGAGCACGTGTTACGCCTGTAAACGTTCCCCGGCCTGTGTGTTGCTAAACGACGGAATCCACTGCGTCGATTGCAACAGGCAGTTCAAAAACCGCGATTGTTTTTCGGCTCACCTAAAAGGTATCTGTCGAACCATAAGAAAGTGCCCAGACTGCCAAAAAATTGTTTTGATTAAAAAACGGTCCTCCGATCACGTGTGCGGGGAAGTGTATTGCAAAATGTGCAGAGAGTATTTGGCCCCTGACCACAAATGCTACATGCGCATCGATACACGTAAGCCCCCGATGGAAAATTTCCTATACATTTTCTTCGAATTTTAAACACGTCAAGACGAAGTACTTGACACTGCCAATGTCCACCGCGTAAACTTGTGCGTGTCCCAGCAACACTGCTGGCTATGTATCAAGGGCGGGGCTTGTGACATATGTAAAGACCGCACTCGTGTTTTCACAGAAGATCCGGTCAATCAGTTTATGGCATACGTCATGGAGGTGCGCAAAGCGTACAAAAAGGTGTGTGTCATAGCACATAACAACCAATCTTTCGATTTTCAGTTTCTTCTCAAGTACGTGCTTGAAGAAACACAATTCACCCCCGAACTGATCACCCGAGGCACCAAGACCATATTGATGGAAATCGATAATGTTAAATTTATCGACTCCCTCAATTACATGCCCATGCCACTTTCAAAGCTGCCGAAAGCTTTTGATCTCCCTGAGGAAAAAAAGAAAGGATACTTCCCCCACCTGTTCAACACGATTGCCAATCAAAATTACGAATATCCACAATTCGTGGATAGATAAGAACAAACTAGTTGCATGAGACGGAGTACCGTAGAGTCGGAGCACGAAAGCCTCTCGTTAAAAGAAGAAACTCTGTTAAATTTACCTTAGTATCTATTCACAATGCGTGTTGAAAGTATGTCGCACACGCTTCCGATGTCAAACTTTGAAGAATACCTACCGGAAATAAATAATACCGAGAAACGTCACAGTCCGTTGTTGCCAAATACTATTAGGTGTATTGTGTGTGGTCCTTCGAATTGTGGTAAAACCAATGTAGTATTCAATTTACTGTTCGAACCGTACGGTTTGAAGTTCGCAAATATTTACGTATTTTCCAAATCTCTGCATCAGCCTAAATATAAACTTTTGGAAAATATTTTTGAAGATTCGGGTATCGGATATTTCCCTTATTCGGATAGCGATAGTGTCATTGCCCCCGACGAGGCAGAATCAGATTCCGTTATCCTGTTCGACGATATAGCTTGCGAAAAACACTATAATATACGTAGTTACTTTACCATGGGGCGTCACAAGAACATAGATTCTTTTTATTTAAGACAGACTTATTCCAGAATCCCCAAGCAGCTGATCCGCGACAACGCAAACCTTTTGGTAGTATTTAAACAAGACGAGATGAACCTAAAACACATTTTCACCGATCACGTCACGCCGGACGTATCGTTTGGAGTTTTTAAAGATATCTGTGCTCTCGCTTGGAAAGATAAACACGGGTTTGCGGTCATAGACAAAGACAGTGAGATTGCCAGCTTGCGTTATCGACTAGGATTCGATCGTTTTGTAAAAGATATATAATACGATATATCATATCAGCCCCTAACCCTACAGCAACAAGACTTTCCGCACCCAAATCCAATCTTCGTAACTAGTCGAGCTTAAGTATACCTTCATTTCGTAATATGTCGTCGTCCGAACAGGTCACCCTCGAGATAACCCGTCTTAGGGACGCTATCAAGAGGAAATACGAGCAGATGAGGTACGGAAAAGCTGATGCGGACCAATTTCTCTCGAAAAAATACAAGCCTATTATTAACGAGCTGTCAAAAATACGGGGGCTATCGGATGTAAAAACAGAGATCCAGGATGAACCGATGATCGTTGACGAACCCCCGACAATTTCTGAAACTTTTGATACTAAAACAAAGAAAGAAGACGAACCCATTGCGGGGACTTCCCCAACTCGAGGACCAAGTTTTATGGAAACGGAAACAGTCGCTGAAACTCTCGATTCCGTGACTGATTTATTGTCAACTCCGCAACTCCGGAGGGCCGTAGCGAAGCCGTAAACTATGTGAACGACACGTTCAAGCATAATCGTACACGTAATTACATGCTTAAATGATGATGGATAGGCCTAAGAAAAACGCTATAGATCACGTCTACGGACCGAGGATAGCAGACGAAGAGCTTATGGTAGGGGATAAAATCTACAATTTACAGATGATGGGGAAATAACGATTGACGGTACTAACTATAAAGCAACGGTGGGATTGTACGAGTTACTATTTAAACGTTCGCCCCAAGACGGTTTGTACACGGAGGCAGACTTGACCGCTTACAAGGATATCTGTTTGAAATCCAATGCCCACAAAAGACAATACGATCCGCAGGGTCGGATCAATCGGAATCCAAAGTCGGTTAAATACAATAAAATTATAATACATTTGTTCCCACCCAAAACGTATACCGGAAAAGGGTACTCTTACTGGGACGATCCGAACGAATTGTGCGACCAATTGAGACTCTTATTAGCATCAAATGACGCAGGTCATACGGGCCACACGAACCAGATTGCGTCTATCGTGGAGGAACTACGGGGAGCTGGGCTGATAAAAGGTCTGGGAAACCAAAAAATTAGATCATTGATAAGATGAGCGTCGACAAATTCGGACGTTACTCTGAGGCATCGGCGACCCAAAAACAGGGTCCTAAAGGTGTTGGTTTTAATCTTACCGCTGAAGGAAACTACGATATTCTGAATAAACTGTTATGTAATGTTGGTCACCCCAAATTTGAAAACGATGCGGTCAACAAGTACTACGTAGATAGTATAATACCTGTAAATGGTGATAAGTGGAATTTTGGAGCTAAAAAATTAACTAATATCAAGAGTGGTACGGAAATAACGGATGCCATCAACCTTGATCAGTTCTCTAAATATAAGTCGTGGGTTGAAAACAGCGCGATTCTCAAAAGGCCTGTTGATCCTTTCCAAACATACGGTGAAGAGTTTTTCGATGTTAAACGTAAACGTATATGTAACGTAAAAACTCCAAAGGGTGGGGAGGACGCTGCGACTAAAGCCTATGTGGATAACAAAATAACTAGGGACGCGATTAATTTTGAATTCTTTACAAAAAACGCATTAAATCTAACACCTGGGAAAGATACATTTAATGCTAGGTCAGCACGAATTACTTTGTTACGCGATGGAATAAGTGATTCGGACGCTGTAAATAAACGTCAACTGACCGAGTTAATTAAAGTAACGGAAGACGAATATAAACGTGAACTTGATAAGTTGGAAGTAAAAATACGTCAGGAATTTCGTAAGGAACTGGTAATGCTCTCGCACGGTATTAGGACACACTACGGTAGAGGAACAAAACCTAAACGTATAGATGAATATAATCATTGGAGCAAGGTATGGAAACACGGTACATAAATATTCTCTCGCCTTTTCAGTTTAGTTTACAAATGGCGAAGTCGCGATCAACATCTGTCAGTCGCAAGCGAAGAGTTGTCAGGAAAGGACGTGGTCTCTTTTCAAGTGTATTGAGCGCTGGTGATAAAGTTTTGAATAAAGCTATAGATTTTCTCCCTATCGAGCTCCACTTTCCGGGGTACAACTACTGCGGACCCGGCACGAAATTAGCCAAGAGGTTAGCGCGTGGCGATAAAGGTGTAAACCCGCTGGACGAGGCCTGTAAAGAGCACGAAATAGCCTACAGCAAGTATAACGACTCGGAGAGACGTAGAGCAGCCGATACAGAGTTAGCGGGACGGGCTTGGAGCAGGGTTAAAGCGAGTAACGCTAGCTTAGGTGAAAAAGCGGCCGCCTGGGCTGTAACGAACGCGATGAAATTGAAAACAAAAATTGGAGGTGGCAAGAGGAAAAGGAGGAGGTCTGGGAAAAAGTCAGTAGAGCTGTTGTTGAAACAACTCGAGGGTAAAGGGCTTTACTTGAAACCGTATAAGAAAAAAGGAGCTGGTAAGAGAAAGGATAGTGGTAAAAAAAACGTCATTAGATTCAATACCAATCAGACCGTTGACTAATATCGACTTGGAAAAATACGCTGCTAAATTTAAAATACCGCACTTTAGGGGAGTTTACATGAGGGATACACTCCCTTTGCGACCTTTCAAAAACGAGACGGCGATCGTGAATTTGGACAGTATAAGTGGCGTGGGAACGCATTGGGTGTGTTATAGAAAACGGGGGGACAACGTCGAGTACTTTGACAGTTTTGGAAATCTAAGACCACCTTTAGAATTGACTCGATATTTTGGTCAAAACGCTTCGGTTCACTATAATTACAGACAGCATCAGACGGGCGACTCAGTCGTCTGCGGACATTTGTGCTTAAAGTTTCTATCGCGATGAGTATCGTTTTGTCTGGTAACAGTTTAACACTTTCGTGCGATTTCTTCCCGCCACTCGAACTCGACGGCGGAGAGTGGGAAATCGGTCTTATAGATCTGTCCACTTACAATTCTATTCCAAACGTAATAGACGGCGTTAATAACAAACTTAAAATCAAATTAAATGAACTGGGTTATGCGGACATTCGTATGCTGACAGGATCGTACGAAATCGAAGACATGGAAAGTTATATTGTAGCCGAACTCGACCCCAAAGGAGTTACATTTTCACTGAAACCAAATAACAACACTTTGAAAGCGGAAGTTCAATGTTCACGACAAATTCATTTCGAGACCGGCTCCATCGGTCAATTACTAGGTTTTAACAACAACGTATTGGAAGCTAATACGAAACACGTATCCAATTCTCAGGTCAACATTATCAGAGTGAGTGTGATCCGTGTAGAGTGCAATATAGTGGCTGGATCGTTTCAAAATGGTGTCGAGTGTCACAATATGCACGAGTTCTACCCCCAAGTTGCCCCGGGCTACAAGATTGTAGAAACGCCGTCGAATATAATATATTTACCCGTCAAAGTGAAAATTGTTCATAATGCGACAGTGAGTCTGAGGGATCAGAACGGGGAGTTGATCGATTTTAGAGGCGAGTCGGTTTCAGTGAGATTGCATTTAAGACAAAAAAATGGGGCTCGTATTTAACGAGCGCCAGTATAAGCTGGTGTTCAGTACGCATCAAGCCTCGACAGGGTTAACACAGCTCAACATTCGTTTCCTCAGATCGTTAGGATTCAAAATCGATAATGGATTTTCTAGCAATCGATAGTGCTGCCGAATACAATGACGTCATCAGCGGTATGGAATACCATTCGCACCGTCCTTATGCGTCAGCCACTTATTTAAATAATGATGAAATTCGTATACCTATCAATCAACAGGACGTGATTACGGCTCCGTTTGATAGTCTACTGTATATCAAGGGCAAGTTGCTCGGGAAAACAACTGCTAATACGGATGCGTCCATAAAGTTGGTAAATAACGCGGTAGCATTTCTGTTTGACGATATACGATATGAAATCGCTGCAAACGAAGTGGATCGAACGAGAAACGTTGGAATCTCGAGTACGATTAAGAACCTTTTGTCGTTGCGGGAAATTGAAAAGAATAAACTCGCGAATGCTGGCTGGCTGGGGGCTGGTCAAACACAGGATGATTCGATATTTACAATCTCGGTACCGTTGAAAATGCTTATGGGTTTTTTCGAAGACTACAAGAGAATTGTGCTTAATGTAAAACAGGAACTCGTGCTTTTACGTTCATCGATCGATGTAAACGCTATAATTAGCGACGACGCTTCGAACGTGTCTCTAGATATAACCAGCATACAGTGGAGAGTCTCCCATCTGACTGTATCGGATGCTTACAGAATGAAAATTTTGAAAATGATCGAACGCGACGCCCCAGTTCAAGTTCCGTTTAGAAGCTGGGAGATTCATGAATTTCCTACTCTCCCTCAGTCGCAGCAGATTTCTTAGACTGTGAAAACGGCTAATCAATTGGAAAAACCGCGTTACGTCATTCTAGCTTTTCAGACCGAAAGGAAGAATCAAATTAAAAAAGATGCCTCCATGTTCGACCGTTGTACGGTGGACAATGTAAAACTTTATTTGAATTCCCAATACTTCCCCTACGATAATATCCACGGGGACGTTTCGACCATGTACGAGATGTACTCTAGGTTTCAACAGTCTTACTATCAGCGCGAGTCGTCTCCGTGTATGAATATTGCTACATTCAAGGAAAAAGCCCCAATTTTTGTCATAGACTGTTCCAAACAGAACGATTCTATAAAATCTGGCCCCGTCGACGTTCGACTTGAAATAGAGGCTTCCTCCAATTTTCCCCCCAACACCACAGCCTATTGTCTCATTCTAGACGATTCGCATATAGTGTACAATCTACTTTCCGGTACTGTTAAAAAGGTTGTAATTTAGGTAACCTTTCAGTCACGAACATGGAGCCAGAGAGGATGGTCGTAGGCAGTCTACCTAACGCACCGTTGGGTATTTTCTTAAAATCATTACATTTCCTAAATCCCGAGTGCACAAAAGTCGTAGCAACAGGACTATTCCAGCATACGGGTTATAGCCTAGGATTGTTGCTTCAAGCGGGTAAAAATTTTGTTTTCTTTACAGACAAAGTGTTTAACGAAATATTACTTTTGGACATAACTTCGGCTCTTGAAGGAAAGGCTGCGCACTGTTTTATCCTAAGTGTCGGGAATATTCGAGTAACAACAGTGTTTGGAAAACGTTATGTTACATTCAACGACGGTCAACATTCTGTAAACTTGAACCTGTCGGAGTGGGGACTGTTTAAAGACGCCATACCTCTGATAAACCGTCGTATTCAAGAATTATTTTATTACGAGGAGGATTTGCGCGAATACATCATTAAGTGTCTGACCACAGACGAACTCGTTTCCAGTACATTCCCCGAAGCGGACAGATTGTACGACGAGGTGAAGTTGTACAAAA
>JAGFPH010011696.1:17940-33386 GCA_018207615.1 Philaenus spumarius | reverse complement strand
ACACACACACACACACACACACACACACACACACACACACACACACAGACACACACAAGTTAACATATATATTTTATTTCTCTCTCTCTCTACTATTCATACTTTTTTTTTATATCCGTACGGTAATGTATCATGCTCGTCTTCTCTCTTTCTTTTCGCTCCATAACTTTAAATAATTTTGCTCCTTTACGGTCATAACATTCCTATCTTTTGTTCGACGAATCCTGGACTCCTCCGTCAATATTGTTTGACTAGGATCCGCGACCAAACGTTTAAGTGATTCAAAGTTTATCGCCCCCGCGGTGCGAAGATTTAAAGTCAGACCTTTAACTTTGCAAACCGTATGTATTTGGCCATCGGTCGTACTAACTTTGTAGCCGTAGGTTTTTGGACCTCCGGAAACAAATTCAGAAATGTACGATCCGGGGCCGTAGTCAGTAAGTTCGTCAGTCATCTGTCCTAGGTAGTCGCCTGTAGGAATTTTATACTCCCCAGCCTTGTGAAGGTAGATAATAGAGTCTGTGTCGTAATAGCAAACCTTTTCACCTAGGACATCCAAGTGCTCGTACAGTTTAAGTCTCGCTTGGGCTGTAGTATAGGCCGCTAAGACGACGTTGACCGTTGGGAGTGTTTCGCACGCGTCTTCCGTGTACTGCCAACTTACTACCACGACCTATTCGTTAACCTCTTGTATATTGATCACGTCGACGGAGGGACTAATTAAATTTTGAAAAGTTCGGTCGGCTGCCTCACTATCGAGGTTTTCGTCTGATTCTCGCGTTGTCCGAATTTTCCCCAAAACGAATTTAACATTAGCTTGGCGAGTGAACGGAGGCCTTCGTTCTTTTTAATTTTCTTAATGTCGAGCCTAATACCTTCATTCTCGTAGTTCTCCTCGACATATTTCTGTTTAAGGGACTCAGTGTCGCACCATGAAGGAAAATTCGAAGCCTCTTGCTTGATTTTCAAAAATTGATTGATAAAATCAAGAAAAAGACCGTCGCCCCCGGAGACCGTTTCGTATTGCCAGAGTTCGAACATTTCCAGGATGATGTAACCTTTCTCGACGGCTTTCCTAATCTCATCCATCGTCCAAGTTCCGGTCAATGTTCTTTCCCCGACTCTATTGAAACATTCTCCGGAAATCAAATTTTCTCCACACGTGCGACACAATATAAACATTAGTTTATCGTTCACTTTTGTTGGCAGTACAGGGTGATACAGTTGACGGGGAGGGAGCACGGTACATTTTAACAGACCGTCAACGTCCATTCCTTGGACTCTGCAGTCTCTGTCGCCTACGTAGATTTGCGGATGACTGACGGGGTATTTACCGTATTTGCAGACCCACGGATAGAGGGAGCAGACGTCGACGTACTGGAGCGTTTCGTTTTCTTTAGCTTTTACGTACGATTTTGTATTCCCCGTGCGCCCACCGAAAAACGCGTCTCGGGGATTGAGGGGTACATTGTTTAAGAGCGGGTGGGAATCCAGGTACGCCATTTCGTGATTCGTTTTTAACAACTTTCGAAACTGACACTCCCGCATCTCGATTGTCTCGTACTGTCTGGATAGTTTGGCCATTTTGGCTCTTGTTCTCTCCAGTCTCGCGTTGAGAGTGTCCGACGGATCGTCCTCTAAGGGATCATCACGCCCATTAGGGTAACACTCGGAACATCCGTGCCAATAACACAACCTTGGAATTCGTAAATTCGACTACCGTCAAAACCATCGACTTTGGAGCCGTCTACTTTGATTTCACGACTGTTTCCGGTGTGTTGTATGTGCACACCCCTCTGGTCGGATTCCCATATCAGCCATTTTAGGGCGATGGGCGATTGAATGTCTGCAAACCTGTAGCCCAGCTTTGGGAGCAGGCTTATTGTTTTCGGTTTAAGGAAATTTCTCCAAAAAACGAGGTTGCAGGCGCTGGCAATGGTCACGGCTTCGAGAAAAGGGTCCACGTTGCACTCTTGCAGGAACGAGGCTCTAAATTTTAGACAAGCTTGGGCCAGAATGTCAACGTCGGAATAGCAGTATTCGAAAATTTCTTTTTCGAAATCGAAAACGTATCCGTCGCGCACCTGCTCGTCATGCCATTTTCAAACTCTTTGTGTCCTTTGTCGAACATAGAGTCGGGACAGTAGAATTTCTTAGCGGGTATTGGACCCACATAATTTTGATTTTGCACCGTATTGATTAGATGCGGAAAATAGCCTTTCTTTTTCTCGGGAGGGAGATCGAATGCTTTCGGTAGCTTGGAAAGAGGTATAGGCATATAATTGAGCGAGTCGATAAATTTAACATTATCGATCTCCATCAGCAGGATTTTCGTACCTCGGGTAATCAGTTCGGGTGTGAACTGTGTTTCTTCGAGCACGTACTTAAAGAGAAATTGAAAGTCGAAACCTTGGCCGTTATGTGCTACGACGCATACCTTTTTGTACGCTTTGCGCACTTGCATAACGTATGCCATAAACTTGTTGACCGGATCTTCCCTGAAAACACGGGTACGGTCTTTGCATACGTCACAAGCACCGCCTTTGACGCACAGCCAACAGTACTGTTGCGATACGCATAAATTTACACGGTGGACCTAGGCAGTATCCAAAACTTCGTCTTGTCGCGTTTCCAAATCAAAAAATATGTAGAGGAAATTTTCCAACGGCGGCTTACGCGTATCGATGCGCATGTAGCATTTATTGTCGGGGGCCATATACTCTGTGCACATTTTACAGTAAGTTTCTATAGTGTTTTATACTTTGTAAATATATTATGGCTTCAACCAGGAGATCGCTTCAATTCAGTTAAGCCAAACGAAACCGCGCTTTTAAATACTTTGGTGTTGAATCATACGTATTTGATTTCGAAAATTAAAGTTATTATTATCAGATACGGTCCGAGTATACTGTGCTTTTTAAAGTTTGACGAAGATGATGAACGGTCCGTTTTTCTACCGTGTCGGTATAACAATGTCTTTTCTCCTGAGGAGTTAAATGGAAACACTCGTAGTTACAGCATTCGTCAGTAATATTAATACCATAATATTTTATTTCAGGAGAAACGTGGAGTTTGTGAACAGATTTATGGCTGCACCAGTAACTTTATTCGATCTATGCTCTAGAGAAGTGTGTAAACACGTTTTAATAGAAGAATGTACTATAGATGAACTTGAATTACCGGTTTCCATTAAAAGAGATTTAAAAACAAATTTTAAAAACTATCTGATGAAAGTAAAGTGTAACACAGAAGGATTTGATTATCTAAGTAATGACTTTGATAATGTTTCTTATACTGATTTTTTTATGTTGATGAACCATCCACCTGAAATACCTACATTCGCAAACGAGTACAATATTTTATTTGCAAGATGCTTTATCTACAACGGTGTTTATATGTGTAGACGGTGTTTTAGTTTGATTGTCGTGAATGATTCTAATTTTGATAGAACTAAACTTAGAATGAATAGTCTCAGAGACGTTATAGACGGTGGTGTGTTATTGTATATTATTTGGGATCCGGGTTACTGGTGTGATAAATGCGTAGTAGGTCCTTTATTTTCACTAGGAAGGTTTACCGACTGGGATCCTTCAACCCGTGGTGAAGAAATAGTACGTGGTGATCGTAGTTCATATGATTTTTTTTGTGATCGTGAAGTGTGTATATCTTATCTAAGACGACATTCTGGTACGAGAAACTAAATTGAACGATCCTGAAATGAAGAAACAATAATATACACTCTGCTTAATTTACCCAAAGATATTATATTAACACACACATACACACACCCATCACAACGTCACAGTGAGAGTTTACTTCTCTACGACTGATCAACGAAATGTGAGTAAACTTGGATATTAATACCATAATATTTTATTTTAGGAGAACGTGGAGTTTGTGAAAAGACTTTATGGCTGCACCAGAAACTTTATTCGATCTATGCTCTAGAGAAGTGTGTAAACAAGTTTTAATAGAAGAATGTACTATAGATGAACTTGAATTACCTGTTTCTATTAAAAGAGATTTAAAAACTAATTTTAAAAACTATCTGATGAAAGTAAAGTGTAACACAGAAGGATTTGATTATCTAAGTATTGACTTTGATAATATTTCTTATACAGATTTTTTTATGTTGATGAACCATCCACCTGAGGTACCTACATTCGCATACGAGTACAATATTGTATTTGTAAGGTGTTTTATCTACAACGGTGTTTATATGTGTAGACGATGTTTCAGTTTGATTGTCGTGAATGATTCTAATTTTGATAGAACTAAACTTAGAATGACTAGTCTTAGAGACGTTGCAGACGATGATGTTTTATTGTATACTATTTGGGATCCGGGTTACTGGTGTGATAAATGCGTAATAGGTCCTTTATTTTCACTAGGGGCGTTTACCGACTGGTTACGTTGTACAGTCAGTGAAGAAATAGTATATTGTGATCGTAGGACATATGATTTTTATTGTGATCGTGAAGTGTGTATATCTTATCTAAGACGACGTTGTACCAATCTTACTAAACGAATAATTAAGGGAACGGAAGCAATACTGGGCCACATAGATTGGTACTGTTCAAAACTTACCTTTAAAAATTTAAATATCACCAAACGTATGAATGTTTCAGCTGATTACTCACAAATCACTAGACACCTAGAGGTTAACTCAATAAACCATAGAACTAGGTTCAATTTCAGGTTTATTAACCACAGTTAAGTAAAAAAGTTTATATGCCCTTAAATAAAAAAAAGAAATTATTTATACGCCCTTAGTACAACAAAAACTTCAGATTAAAACAATACATATATATTTAATTAAATTGAATTTTAAAAGCCCTCCCCAAAAATCAAAAATCAAAAACCCTCCCCATTAATAAAGATTACAGAATTTATACAAAAGGTTAGACAAAATTACAAAAATAACATGAAATACCATGGATATGCTTAAGAATAAAATATATGTCGTTGGCCAACTCTAAAGCTAAGTATAAATAGTTGAATAGATAAACAAAAAATTAATTATGAGACGTCTCTCTATAAAAAAAAGGTATATGAATTTCTAATATACAGGCCTTAGGGCTAAGGTCCGAAATGTGCTATAGCTTACACCTCCCAATGTTATTAAATACAAAACATGTCCTATATACTATTCATTTACAAATAAAACACAAATACAAATACAAATTCAGTCTATTCAAAATTCATTTAAAGAGAAAAAAAGGTCCACTGCAGATTATTGGTAGTTATAAAACATTTTAGTTTGTATTTAAAGCACTGTAGTTACAAAATATTTTAGTTTATAGTTGAATCACTGTAGTTACAAAATATTTTAGTTTATAGTTAACTTCTTGTGGAAAGGTTGGCCTTTTCAGCAAAGTGTAGCTGTTGCTGGACTTATGACATGATATCAGAATTAATGTCCTGAAGTTGGACCAGTGTAAAACTGCATCAAACAAATAACAATCCTTTTTAGAATGCTTGCAGGCAATTAAACAAGCATAGTACAAATAGTTTCTCTTTTAAGTTAGCCTTTATAATATTGGTAGCACAAGGTGACAAATAGCTACTTTAAAAGATTGCAAGTGTTACTACAAGACTTATCATGCTGCATAAGAATGTTTCTACATGTTAACCAAACCACATGGTAACATAAAAATGTTCTTGTTCAGTAACATAAAATATATCAGAGATATAATATGCACATAGCTCTTTTAAAAGTTTTCAAGATTTTAGCTACACTGATTTAAATTAGTACAGAAAATAACTGTATAAGCTAATCTTTTGTTCAAAATAGGCTAAGATATGCCAAGCATAACATAGCATAACATTTAAAGTTTTTAGGCTGTAAAGTTAGAGTTTAAGGGTACGCTGTAGTAAAATGAAATACATAGGTTTTAAATTAAACTAAATGAGTTTGAAAAGTTATTTATAAAGCAAAAGGTGGAACTAACTTTATAAAGTTTTACAAGACTATATTTCATAATTAACAATGTAAAGCTAAAACATTCTTACCTGGTGTTCTCAATTAAGGGCTTATAAAGAAAGCATAATGATTAGTCACGCACATAACTGAAACTTCCGACTAAATTAAAAAAAAAACTACGGCATTGCTAAACAGTTAGCAGCGGTTATCAATCAGACATGTCGGAGAGACTCGTGGCAGGTCAATGATGACTTTCTAGAAAGATCTATCGATAGGCCAAGGTTAACGGTCAAGAATAAATCAGCTGTTCCGACTTTCAGATTTGCTGTCGCATAACAACGACCTCTGCCCAGGTATGCACGCTAAGAAACTGATACCGTACAGAGTCGGTACCCAGTGGAGAAAGGAGTAACTATTTTGGAAAGGTCGGTAAGGGTAAAAGATAGGAAGGTTGTAAAGTCGGAGGCGTAAAGATTAAGAAAAAAAATATAGGTGGCACAGAAGTCTAAAAACGTCACAACGTTCTGGTACGACAAACTAAATTGAACGATTCTGAAATGAAGAAACAATAATATACACTTTGCTTAATTTACCCATAGATATTATATTAACACACACACACCACAACGTCATAGTGAGAGTTTACTTCTCTATGACTGATCAACGAAATGTGAGTAAACTTTAATATTCTTCTCTATCATTCTTACTAAAAAAATGCTTGATATTTAACCTAACTTCAAATCATTTGCAGATTTTTTCCAATTCTATTTCTAAAATAAATTTGTTCTTACAGATGTATTATTACACACTAAATATGCAACCCCTGGATCTTTCTACGAGGACGATGGCACTACCACCACCACCATCGTCACCACCAACACCATCGCCGTCGTCACCACCACCACCACCACCATCACCATCGTCACCATCGCCACCGCCGCCATCACCATCGCCACCACCACCACCACCACCACCACCAGCACCTACAACCACAGCGTCACCGCCGGCTGCCTCCTCCTCCTCCTCCATCATCTGGGAGCGGACCGTTTCCGGCAACGGAAAGACGGTCACCGTCCGACGTCAACGGAGCAGCCGGTTATCGGAGGACCCATTATACTGGACAAAGTATTATCTTCTACCATGCTTCCCCGATCATATTAAAAAAAGAAGGAAAATGTAAATTGTTTTTGGAAAGAGAGAGAGAAATAAAAATTCTTGTAATACATTGTATTTATCATTTTCCCATAATTATGTCCCTTAACCTTATAACGTAAAACTAGTGAAACCGATAGTTCTTCTTCTTCTTCTTACTAACAGGATCAATCGAACCTTTAGAATGACCGTTAGACAAAGTGAACCTTTTAATAGCAATATAAGAGTACAAAGAGTCAACAAGGTCGACGACAAACGTCAAACCCATATGCCCGCACAGGATGTTCACTTCTCGACAGAGCCGGCGTAGCCTAACCGGCAGCTTCGCGGACTCGGGACGCGGTGGTACCCGGTTCGGCTCTCGGAGAAGTCCAAACTTTTTTCAAAGCATTAAATATTTATTATTACAAAAATAAAAAATGGCGGCTCAAAATTCCCTCCGACAAAAAAAAAGGTTGGCTGACACAAGATGACGACACACAAAAAGAAAATGGCGGACCAAAATTCCCTCCATCAAAATAAAGATGGCGGTGCAAAATGGCTGACACGGAAAAAAAAAATGGCGGACCAAATGTGGGTGGGGGTGGGGGTGGGGTGGGGTGGGTGGGGAGGGGCGGGGAGGGGCGGGGACGGGGCCAGGTGGGGCGGGGCGTCACGTGACCTGTGACGTCACTTCCGGCGCCCAAGTACCCCCGTCTCTACTGTTGCGAGAAGATAGCCATCCAAGGACCACGTCAAAGTTTGCAGAAGCAGCAGTAGTTCGGCGAATATCACCAACTCCGGTACAAGTCAGCGGGCCGTAAGAAATCGCTCTACCTTAAAGAAGAGAAGGAATCCTGGGAGAATGGAAGAAAGAAGAGGATCAAGGACTTCATTCCAAGGCCTAAACCACCTAGGAGGAAAGCTGCGATCAATCATATTTATTTGTGAGTAGCAAATAACCAAGCTATATAAATTTTTAATATAAATAAAAATCCAGAGATAAAATTTTAATAAATAGAATCAAAAGTAATAGTAAATTCAGGGGAAAGTGTAAAAGTAAAATCATTCAGGAATATTCCCTATTCTCACAATGGTATAAAAGCGTTTCAATATAAATGTAAATAATATCATATGTGTAAATATCAGGAATATGTTTGTTTGAAAATTTTAAGAAGTGGAGAAAGAATAATTAATTTGTTTTTTAAAATTAAAAAAGTTTTAATTTTCAAATCTTAATTTCTTTTATTTATGAGTTAAATACCCTATACCAGAAATTTAACCAGTGCTCCAGAATAAGTTAGTTGATAAGGTTCTATTAATTCTTGTGTGTGACATAATAACTCTAAGTGGCACGGCCCAGAGAGAGAGTCAGGCTAGAGCTAGTGAAATATTATATAAAGTGTATTTATTACAAACAAATCTTTTAAGATTTAGGAAAGTTAGCGTATTTCCTATTTCTTGTCCACGTATACGCGCAAAATATAGAAGGGCAAATAAAATAGAAAATAAAGGCGGGTGCGACGTAACAAGTGACGTTAGACCCCGCATTTTGAGTAGGTACGCGTGTGAGAAGCGGCAAGTGGCTTCAGAACGAGGGCTCGAAACCCTTTGAGCACGACAGCTTACGAAACGCGCGGGTACGGCGTGTCAAGTTACGTCCGAACGTGGGGCGAAGACCCTGCGAGCCCGAGAAATTAAGAGTGTGTGCGTGTGCGGCGTGGCAAGGTGTACCACATTTATCATGACTTACCTTCCTGTGGCACCTAGAGCTCGGAGACGTCTGTCCTCTTGGATTCCCGCCAGTTTCTTGATGTTCTGTTTCAACTGTTTCGGCAAATTTTCCATTTTCGATCTTTGAAGCAAAAAAGGCATGCAGAGGTCTTTTGCAAGTCTTTTAAGAAATTGTTTTCTCAGTTCATCATCATTATTATTAGCCACATGTATAATATAGGAATTAACTCCAGCAATATTTAGAAGTGCGGAGAACAGAGCCATAGACCACCTGTGTGTTTTCCTTCAGGAATGAGAAGACTTCAAGGCCCCTGACAAATACAACAATCCAAAAAACGCCTCTATCTCAACATTAGTAGTATCCTTGGCATCCCTTTCTCTGGCATAGTTTGGTCTGAGCTTTGCTATTTGAATATTAGTAAATCTAACAATATCATCGATCATATCTTCGGTAAAAAATAAACTGAAACAGTCTAGTGGTTGAGTAGCATTTCTCGCAACACTCCGAGGCCCAGGCAACTAAATGTATTCTGAGAATATTGTGAGGAGCACGTCTTACGACTTGAGGTGGATTGCATAAATACCATTTGGTGGCTTGGTCTCTTCCTAGAATGTAATTTGTGTTTCTGGTAACATCATATATAGGGACAGTCACAGGTGGTTCTTCCTCATCAGCCGACAACTCCGTGTCAGTATTGTGGTCGCCTTCCTCTTGGGAATCATCACTTCCGTCATCACTTTCACGATCAGAAATATTCAGTTCTGACTCGGTTTCAAGTAGTAACCTTCTAATATGCTCTTCTTCTTCACGATTCATTGTAGAAAAACAATGCTGAATTAACTATGTACAGTTTTAACAAGAAGAACAAGTCACACACGGTTAAACAGACCGTGTTTTCGACACTCACAAAGAGTCGTGCACGGGACTGACGATCGATATGGCAGCTTGTAGGTGATGAGAGTGGGGGAAGCTGTGAAAAAAAATGGCTGTGTTCGAGGGGGAAACATTACAGGTAGAGCATAAAGTCCAAGCGCCCGGTCGAATAGACCGTGGCGCGACCAATTAAAGGATATTACATGTATATTCGCCGCAAGAGACAGACTCTGTGCAGGGAAAAGGAAAAGTGATATAAGTCACACGAAGGTACTAGATGGCGTAAGAAGATGTAATTATTGCATTAGTGAAGGAAATACAAACAATGCCTTGTAAACCAGACATAACATACTGAGAGGTTAAGAGGAAGGGGGTAATACTTTATTGTAAATTGTTACTATGGTACCAAAACGGAAATACACAGTTTACAATCTGAGAAATGAAATCAGTTTGACGTATACGTTAAATATATTTAAAATACTCATTATTTAATTTCAAACAATTCTTGTATAATATGGCATTAATTTCTGTAATTGCCAATTTATCAATAAATTGTTGTGTAGTGTTCATACATATATAGGCCTAAGCATAAGTAAGCGTATTATGTACCATTTATATATATAATTTTAACTTAGCCTTACGAATTCTCTTTCCTCTTCATCCAAAACTCTCAGCTCTTAAGGCTATTTACATATTGTCTACGGTTAGCTTGAATCAATAGTAACTTAAACCTTTCAATACCAAAGGTTCAATATTGGTTTCTCGAGATCAAAAGAACGATTTTTGTTTTTAAATATCAAATGAACGCTATTTGTTTTTAAATGTTGAAAGACAGATATTTGTTTTAAATATAGAAATAACGATATTTGTGATATTTGTTATATGGGATCGAACAGCTTTGTTTAAATAGCAACATAACAAAACAAAAAAGTCGCTAATGAGAAAGCAATATTGATCTAATATTTTAAAAAAATGTTTTGGTATTGAAAAAATAAATCTATTTTGATATTGAAAACTAAAATCGTTCTTTTTATTTTGAAAAACAAACAAAACTCTTAATAATATTGTTATTTCTTTATTGAGAAACTAATATCGTTGTTTCAAAGCTGAAAACAAATTAATTATTTTTTTATTGAAAATAAATGCAATGCTCTTTTTATTGGAAAACAAATATGATGCTCTTAATATGAAAATCAACATATCTCTTTTGAAACTGAAAACAAACATTTTTCTTTAAATATTGAAAATGAAATATATTTTTTTTTGATATTAAGATACTACGTTTGTTTCAATGATACTGAAAAACAAATGCAATTATTTTTGTATTGAAAAACACATATCTTTCTTTCAATATTTGAAAACCAATATCGTTTATTTGTTATTTAAAACAAATATTTTTCTTTTGGTATTTAAAAACAAACACTATGTTCCAAAAATATAATTTTGTTAAAACTTGAAACTCTGCAGTATTTTGCATGTACTATCTATAAAGTTCTATAAATAATCTGAACCCTATCTTGCTTTATTGTGTTTCTGCCCTGCTGGTTATCGCATTTTAGATTTTATTCTGTTACAAACTCTGCAATCTATAAACTAGTACGTCTGTGAACAGTAGACCTTGCTCGTTGAAATAACAAATGTGGTTTTCAGTTTAGGTTAAAAATAGTGTGCCAGTAAGGAAGTAAGCACAAGGTTTAGGAAGTTAAACATTATTTTGCAATTCCCGCCATTCCGGGATTTCTAGTTCTCGTTTTTTTCCTTTTCTTGAGCTTTAACTGCTAAAGATTTTCTTTTAGAGGCATTGTGTTTTATTTAGGTTAATAATGCGTAAGATAGCTAAAAATATCACGTTATTGAGGGAAAACGTAGAATTAAATATTTACATACTTAAATAACTAAAACTTAACAATGTATTTACAGTTCCATAACTTCCATATCATATTCCAATATTAGAAATAATGAAAACAAACGATGTTAAAACGTCGTGATAGTAACCTCAACTTTATTCTCAACCCATGTACCTTCCCACGGTGTCTAACGGTCATTTTTTGTATGTCCTTTATCGCCGAGCGGTTTCATTTGTTTCATCTCATTTTATAATTCAAATAAAGCTAAGTCAAATACTTTTATGTATTCTGTTTAATTCTTTGATTTATTCTCTACACTTTCTTATTATTATATGCCATTTTTGGGCAAAGGATATATTCCTAAATTACTATTCAAAACAGGCCTAGTTTTGTTAGCAGTCTTGTAGTAGGAACATAAAAACTGGTGTTTTCAAAATAAGAAATTTAAAATTGATAAATATGTTTATACAATTCTATTTAGAACTAAATTGCGAAACTTTTTTACATTTATGGAAAAAAATTACAAAAACTTTTACTACTTTTAATGTAGGCCTAAAATTGAACTTTTTCCTTTCGTTACTGAACATGCTAATAACTAATAAATGTTTCTTGAGCTAATAACTTTGTTAATTTTACTTCAATCATTTTTTTACTGGCATATATGCATTCTTTGAACCTTTATCTACAAAAGATATGCAACACTTTTGAATTGGTTTAGAATAAACGTATAAAAACATGGCTGAAATACAAAAACTTGGACGATTTTTAACAAATTTGAAGTTTACGGCCATTTTGTGAGCTTACCGTTAGAGATAAGAAAAAATATCAAGAATACAATTTTGTTGAAAATAAAATTTGCTATTAGCAAAATGTCATTAGTTTTTAAATTCGACTTACGGTTAAGCCACAAACTGGCTTTGGAAAGAAGCTTACACTGAGAGAAACGGTGTGGCCGCCATTTTTATTTTATTTAAGGGGTTAAAAACGAAAAATTGAAAAACCTTATATATACATGGCTCGGCTTAAGAATAAGGAACATTCATGCAAAATATCATCAAAATCGGTCAAGGCGTTTGGCCGTAATCGTGAGACAGACATACAGACACACAGACATACAGACACACAGACAAATGCCGAACGGTCGAGTTAAAACGGAGACCTCGCTTCGCTCGGTCAATAAACTAGTAGTTCTGTGAACAGTAGACCTCGCTCGTTAAAATAACAAATGTGGTTTTGAGCTTAAGTTAAAAATAGTGTGCCAGTAAAGGAATTAAGCACAAGGTTTAGCCAGCGAAACATTATTTTACAATTCCCGCGATTACGGGATTTCTAGTTCTCGTTTTTTTCTTTTCTTGAGCTTTAACTGCTAAAGATTTTATTTTAGAAGCATTGTTTTATTTAGGTTAATAATGCGTAAGATAGCTACAAATATCAAGTTATAGAGGGAAAACATACAATTAAATATGTACATACTACTTACATAACTAAAACTTAACAATATATTTACAGTTACATAACTTCCATATCACATTAAAATAATAGAAAGAATGAAAACAAACGATGTTAAAACGTCGTGATAGTGATCGCAACTTTATTCTCAACCCATGTAGCAACACTTCCCACGGTGTCCAACGGTCATTTTTTGTATGTCCTTTATCGCCGAGCGGTTTCATTTGTTTCATCTCATTTTGTAATTCAAGTAAAGCTAAGTCAAATAATTTTATGAAATTTACAAGTATTCAGTTTAATTCTTTGATTTATTCTCTACACTTTCTTATCCCCTACACTTTCTTATTATTATATGCCATTTTTTTCAAAGGATGTATTCCTAAATTACTATTCAAAACAGGCCTAGTTTTGTTAGCAGTCTTGTAGTAGGAACATAAAAACTGGTATTTTCAAAATAAGAAATTTGAAATTGATAAATATTTTTATATAATTCTATTTAGAACTAAATTACGAAACTTTTTTACATTTATGAAAAAAATTACAATAATTTTTACTACTTTTTATGTAGGCCTAAAGTTGAACTTTTTCCTTTTGTTACTGAACATGCTAATAACTAATAAATGTTTCTTGATCTAATAATATAATGTAACAAATCCCATCAAATAATTGAGTTTAAAAAACAAGAAAATAGCCTATAACCTTATTCAATCCAGTAACCTAATTACAAAGCCGACATTGCATATTAGCAACATAACCTATATCCACAAAGTCCTATATCTAACCTATATCCATAACCTATATCTAACCTAAGTCAAATGAAACCAGACCATTTTGATAATTAAGCCTAAAGAGCAACGATCTATACTATTCGGTCTAAACAACAGAAAATTATACACAACTTATCACAAACAAACCACTCATATATTAATTCAAGATCAAAACAAACAAGCCCTGAAAATTAACAAGATAGGCCTAAGTCGAAATCATAAACATTCAAGATTGTAGACGTTTTACACATAAATTAATCACACCACAGCACAATCATAACTTCACATATCTTCATTTAATATCACTTCACCAAATTCCAAACTTTAGTTGAAAGCAAAACACCATTTATAAGTGAGTATTGACTACAACGGAAAATATGTACGGCAGCCATCTACCGACCTCCGTATCAAAACGTATATGAGCTAACCATAGATTTCTATGTACTAAAGAGAATAATTAGACTGTAGATAAATATAAGATTTCACTAGTTACTATTTTATTTGTATGTAAAACATCTGTTAATCTCGATTGTAAGCATTGTAAAATATTGAATAAGAAGAAATAACTTAAAGTAAAGCTAAGGGCCGATGCATACAGAAAGAATCCATCTTGTTCCAAAATACAAAATCAGCTGATATATATAAACGCGATCAAAATCAACCTTAAACTATTTAAATAATGAATAAATAACAAACCAATTGAATTGTAACAACAAATATATATGTGAGAAATAATTAGTGTAACCCCAAATTGCATATTATTCCAAAAAGAACAAAATACCAGCACTATATACTACAGCGGAAGAATTCAACCGTCTCAACAAACAATCTAATTGCACACAGAAAAGATCCGTCCGCCAGAAAGCACAAAAGCAGCGCGTCTTTTTAAAGAAAATATGAAGTTGCATGGTAACTTGCAGACTGTAAAGAAGCCAAATTGTACTATTAGAAGTTTGTAATTAATATTTGTGTAAATCAGTGAATAGAGTCAGTGAGAACAATACAGAGATTGGTATGCTCTGCTAAATAACATTTAAACATTTATAAATTCGAAAGAACTATATGAGAGGCCTAGATCCAGCAATTTAATTATCAGAAGAAAATTTACCTTTTTAAATATTTTTCAAAATTATATAAATCTTAAATTTCAATTCATGTATGTGTTCAAGGTATATAATACAATCAATCCAGCACGAGTGCCTATCCCGAGATCTAATTAATTGCTAAAGCATATTTTATAAACCCAAATTGTTTTACAAAGACTGAGCTAAGCCTAGGGGCATTTAAATAAATATTTTGAGATTGTATAACTAATAATATTTGTATAATAAAAGGCAATAAATGACCATTCAATGTGTTAATATAACATAATCTAGTTATTATTCAGTAGTATTAGAACTTAGAGATAAATGACCTTTGATAAAAACTAAATTTATATATTCAAAATTTAGAACCATTGATTTGAACTGAGTAGGGTCAATAGGTAATAAGATCTTCATATTTGAATAATTTTACAACATTTACATTATAAAATGTGGTAGATACCAGGGTAGCTCAGATGGCTAGAGCGTCAGGACGGAAACCTGAAGGTCCCGGGTTCAACTCCCGGTCTTGGTCTATGTTTTTTCACTTGTAATTTAATTAAATATCCCTTGCTGAGGAAGTGTGTAAGCGGAAAAAAAAAAAAAAAAAAAAAATAATAATAATAATAACACCACTGT